>JALIZH010018662.1:0-56266 GCA_030522465.1 Rhipicephalus appendiculatus | reverse complement strand
TTTAATTAGCGGCGCCGCAACGTTTGTGAAACGCGAGTGTGTTCAGATCAGATCAGATAACTTTATTAGGGCGCCCTGCGAATTGGTGGGATGGGCCTGGGATCCCGCCTAGGCTTCGGCCAAGGGTTGCTGGCCTTCGCGAGTGTGTTGCTACATTTTTTTTTAAACTTCAAATCGTGTCAGGCTGTGAAATGTAATAGCCGATGTGCGTTGCTCTTTCCGAGTTGGAAGAGTTATGACGACTGTACGGTACGGCATATTCGCTCCAATAAGATGAAACTGCATTGGGATTTGGTGCTTTCGATAGTTCTTGAAATCACGCCTGGAGAATGCTGACGCATGAGAAGTGCCTCATAATTAACCATTTATTGTTTCACTTCAACGGGCGGGGACACGTATCACTTCCTCTAACGCGGGTCTAAATGATTCATACTCAGGTATCCTGAGCATGCATACAGTTGCGCATAATAGCCTTGACATTGCGACGATGCAGCCTTTTTCTGGTATTTGACGTGTGCTAAAATAAATTTTTATTTCATTTATTTAGGCCACTTGAAATGCCCATGGATTATTTAAGAAACTTTTATATATGAGAGGATTGGCAGTACTAGCGACGCAGAGGAACGTCCCTTTTAACATAACAAATATCCCGAAACTTTAAAATGAAACAAAAGCAACGCATCGATTCGTTCATCTGTATCGCGACCAATGCTTCACATGAACGGATATGCTGTAAGGGCAGTAAATTTGAAACTGCGGACAAAGCTGCGAGACGGTGGGTCGGTGCTGTGTGCTAATAGTTCCGATCACATATAGGAAGAGAAATAAACCGCGATCCTCTGTCAATCCGAATGGGCGTGGCTTAGTGAAGAATATTTTTTCGTATTTTCGTTTTTGCGGAAAAATAAAGAAAAAGCTAATGATGTACGCACAGTTTATTTTATTTCATCATCATCATCAGCCTGACTACGCCCCCTGCAGGGCAAAGGCCTCTCCCATGTTCCACCAAACAACCCGGTCCTGTGCTTTCTGCTGCCACGTTATATGTAGTGTCCCTACGACTCGATTGCTCAAGTCGTGAAACACCGAAGAGTGAAACAAAGCCGGTGATTAAAACAAAACAAACTTATTTAGTGACACCAAGAAAAGGAAACGTTCACGCAGCTCAAAAGGTTCGCTGGCGACTGATGTCCTTCAGAGTCCGCTGGTCTCTCCTCCTTGCACCACAAACACATACACACACAAAAACCACCACTGACACTGCTGCACGTGTCTCCCGTTTTATGGCCTACTTCGGAGGGGAGAACAGTAGCCGTTTGAGCCAAGCGCGCGTTCAGTTCTCCAAGGCCACGGACCCGGGAGGGCCCGTATGCTAGACGTGTGGCTCTTCCCTGCCCTCGAAACGCCCAAAAGCTGTCCGCTTCTTAATCTCATCTGCCCACCTAATTTTCTGTCTCCCCCTCACGCGTTTGCCTTCTCTTGGTATCCAGTCAGTTACCCTTAAAGACAGCGGCTATCCCTGCCGACTCATTATTTTATTGCGATAGCAATTATATGGACACTCGCGGCTGGTTTTCGCCGTCGGCGTCGGCGTCATTTGCCGTATATGTGTATGTATATATATAGCCGGGCCCGCCCGTCGTTCGTGAGCGTGAAAAGACGCGAGGGGGGGTCCCTCGAGCGACCTTCGATTTTACGAGCGGGGCCGCGCGTTATCTCCCCCTTCTCGGCGGCCGACAGCCGGCGGGGGGGGGGGGGACGTTCGATTTTACGAGCGCGGGTGCGGGCGCGCGCTTTATCTCCCCTTCTCATCTCCCCTTTTCGGCGGCCGGGCCGGCGTACCCTTCTACGTGCTGCGCTTTCAACGCGAAGAGAATTCTCTTAAACAAGCGTTCTCTAGAGTTGCGTGAGATCGGATCCAAAAAGAGTTAGCTGCCAGCCTCACTTCGTATAACATTACAATTTTTTGCTATCGCATTCATTGCTTCACCCTTGCGGTGAAACTGTGACTTTTTTATTTACTCCTTCACTATTATGGCTCGCTAGAATATGCGCAAGGTCACATTCTGCGACCTTAGCTTTCTTACGATGAACTGTCGAGCGTCTCGTAATATCGGATATTTCATTCATTCATAAAGAAAGCATCATAAGTTTTCTACCGTTTTGTTTCAAAAACTGAACAAGATCAAGTAACTGTAAAAAAGATAACAATATCTGGGGTTTTGTGTTCCAAAACCACCTCAAGATTATGAGGCCCGCCGTAGCGGAGAGCTCCGGTGATTTCGACCCTCTGGTGCTGTTCAACGCGTACTGACATCGCACACAGTAAACCAGTTTATTCCCTTAAGGGGGGTTTTGTCGATTCCCTTAAGGGAGTTTTGCCGTGTCCATAACTAACACCCTTACACCCTAGGATTAGGGTGTTTTCACGTACCAAACACTCATACCAATGGGTGTCCACTGGCCAAGCACCCTTGTCATGGGGTGTTTCCAATGGCCTAAACACCCTTATCACCGAGAAGAACGTGGAAAATAAAACGTACCAGTTAGGCAACATGAATTTACAGATCTCATGAGCATAGAAGGCGGACGCATGCTCCGAACCGTACCCACAACAGAGCGTATTGTAAGATACCCTATGGACGG
This sequence comes from Rhipicephalus appendiculatus, assembly GCA_030522465.1. NCBI lineage: Eukaryota > Metazoa > Arthropoda > Arachnida > Ixodida > Ixodidae > Rhipicephalus > Rhipicephalus appendiculatus. The sequence continues at coordinate 53,620 of JALIZH010018662.1, read as the reverse complement.
AGCACTGTCGCTACGCAGCCTTAAAGCTACCATCTGGCATATTAGATGCGAAGCATCCTATGCTCGGGGCTATCTCCGTCCCTTCCCGCGTCCCGCGTCCGCCCACTTTCATGAAATAGGGAAGCAACCATTATGCGAACCAGAACACTGTAGTAATATGAAGGCCGTCAACCACTACCATAGTCATCAGAGTCATGGCCGAGAGCACAGAGAGGCTGCTTAGTAATGGCTAGGCAGGTGGTGTCTGTCGCCCAGGTTGACCCCCATTCCTTGATCTTACTTGCATGTGTTTGGAGGGCGCTTAGTCCGTCCCTCCTTCCTGCGTCCCACACCACCACAGCGCATGCGCGTCCCTTCCCCCTCTCTCTCTCCTCTCCTACGCTCACCCCCCTTTCTCTCTCCTCTAAGAATCATCTACTCTGCGGAGCGGCCCCCGCGTCCCACACCCCCCACAGCGCATGCGCGTCCCCTCCCCCCTATCCCTCTCCTACGCTCACCCCCTTTCTCTACTCTAGGAATCATCTACTCTACGGAGCGGCGCCCGCGTCCCACAGCGCATGCGCGTCCTCTCCCCCTATCTCCTCTAGGGAATCCTTTACTCTACGGAGAGGCTCCGGCATCCCACATCCCCACAGCGCATGCGCGTCCTCTCCCCCCTCTCTCCTCTAGGAATGCTCTACTCTACGGAGCAGCTCCCGCGTCCCACACCCCACAGCGCATGCACGTCCCCTCCCCCCTCTCTCTCCTCTCCTACGGTCCACCCCGTCCTCTCCTCTAGGAATCCTCTACGGAGCGGCGCGCACGACAGGTGGTGTGACAGCTGCATACTCCGCTGGGGGGCGCCACGGTAGTTCCGCGGTATGAAAATGACGGAGCGCGCGCGCCTCATTCTCCTGTGCAGCGCCGCGATGAGCGCCCGGACCGCTGCCGTGAAACGAGAGCGGCGACGTTCCTCCCGCTCAAGCTAATTGTCTCCCCGCTGCTTCGCATCCACACATGGTTCCCTTTAGCGGGAGATGGGAAAGTTTTATAGCTAAAGTATCTTAAACCGCGGTTCAGCGCCGGTGGGGATATCCCAAAGACATATCTTTCAATCTAAACGCGCTCAAGATCCAACAAATTTTTAATGGCCATTGTAGTTTCAATAACCCAAAGCCCCCCTAGCTCCTAAAGGGTGTTTCAGCTAGACCGTCACCCTTTAAAGGTTATTTGTGGAAGGGAAACATCCTTACTTTTGCAAGTTTCGGTTGGGGAAAACGGTGTTTCGCTTGCTTGAAACCCCTTTAAGGGTGCAAAGTGATTTACAGTGCACAGTACACGGGCATCGTTTGCCTGCACCGAAATACGACCGCCGTGGCCGGTATCGAATATCGATCGCGTGGCTTACCGGTCAGCAGCCGAGCACCGTAACCACTGATCGACCGTGGCGGACTAACTGTAATCAGCCGCGCATTTCGAAAATTTTGTGTCGACTCTCTCCACAGCTCCTCACCACGGCGAAATGCCGGCTTGTTCCTGTATTCCGCGGGAAACGGCGTTTCTGGAACTTGTGGCTTATTTCACTGTATTAAGGCTTCCGAGCATCACAACAAACACAGATGGCCGAACATTCTGCTTTGAGCCTGCTCTAATCACACACACCGCAGTCGCTAGTACAGCGCTTTTTCTTCAGCTGAAAATAAATCCTGCAGAGTCAACGGTATGACGAAGCTCATTCCTTTACTGCATACATTGTACGTGTCTGCTTACCTCTATAAAGGCAGGCAACTAGCGCTTTGCCATTCCAGTCTTCGCTTGCGTACATGCTTAAATGAAAAGCTTACAAAAGCAGGCGTTTCAAAATATCAAATAGGGCTAGTTTTGAAGACTTGCGCAGCATAATGAAGCCTCTGCGGTTGCAGGCATCCCATCCATTGTACAAATTCCGCTTCTGCCGTTTACCTTTTCAACAGATAGCTTTCACAACCTTGACTCTGGGGTTTGAAGGCGGGGGGTGAAAGTGCCCGTTTTACTCGGAGCAGCTGCCTCTGTCTAATGCGATTATCCCTGCTAAAAAGGTGAATATCTAATAAGCAACGTCGGCTTCGAGATATGCTGCGCCGGCATTGTGGAGAAGCTAACGCTTCTTTGCTGCGTACTTGAGTAGCCTTTGAAAAAGAAGCTTTTTGCGAGATGAGGAGTACGTCGAGAAAGAAATTACTTGTACGCCACCTCTGCTTGCAGTCAGCATTACTCTGCGTGGCCTCCGTTGCGCTTCGAGCCATATGTCAGTGTCGACGCAATGTGCAATTATACATCCCTTAGCTTAACTTACCTGACACCCTAACTGTAAATACTTTTATCAGGTTCACATGCACCGTTCTTACTTGTTTATATTCTTTTTTTTCTCATTCTTTTCTTCCCTCTCTTCTGAAATCGTTTAGTCCCCTTACCCACCCCTATACAGAGTAGCATGTCAGCGCTATATAGACGCCGGCAAAAATCTCTGTTTTTCCAATAAAGAGTATCTCTCTCTCTCTCTATACATCCCTTTCCTAGTCTTCGCTACTACCATTACTCTTTCTTCGTTCTGACCGATTGTGTCCTTGGCGTCAATTCCAGCTGAAGAATGTGACATTCCTCAAATGCGAAGGTTAAAGGAGTCCTGACACAAAAAATTTTCGCCCCGCGTTTTTTTTTTTTTTTTTTTTTTTGCTGCAATGTGTTGCTGGAGGGCTGTTAGTCATAACACGGCACATCGTTTGCTGCAGCGCGCGACAGATAATTAATTACAAGCTCCTCATTACCGACACAGCCTCAGTTTCGGTTTGACAGAGCTCCAAAAACGACAAGCCGCCGGGTGCAACTATCACTACCTAGCGAGTGAAACGCTCGGTCACGTGAGCACACAGAACAGTGACGCACTTACGCGCGGTCTGCATCGTCTGCTTGCATTCGCTTGTCACACATGCTGCGTGATGTCGTCGCCGTTATCGTCCTCGCTGTCGTCGTCGGGCTCATCGTCGTCTGATGGCGACGATTTTCTTGCGGCGGGGATGGAAGGAATTTTCGACGTGGCGAATCACTTCAGGTTTGACCCGCTGGCGAGGAGTGCTTCGTCGGGAAGCGGCAGCGATACCAGCGACGACGACCACGATGAACCTCGCGTCGGCAATGTATGGTAAGACCCGACACATTCGTGCACAAATGTTCTGCAGGGCAATTCATTTAGCCAAAGTACGTTCGCTTTTTCTACGTTCAATATCCGATTGAATCACTTGATAACATTGTGATGCCCTTCAAGTTGTTGGTGCCGAAAAAGGCTAGGTAACACCACCGCACCAGACTTGAGCGATGCACAGGGTGGAGTCGGAAGACCTATGTACACCAAGTCCGGCGCCTGTGTGGTAAAGCAATGCGCCTCGAAATGGAGCCCGCAAACGCGACTGTTCTGCACGGGGGCCAGTCCTGATACTCCTGACGTCCACAAGCGCACACGAACTCGATCCACTTGTGCCGCCGAGGTTCGTCGCGGGGAAACGTATGCAGCGATACGCCTGACCCCGACTTCGACGTGCAGAAGGAAACAGCGCAAAGGGATTTCGGCATTGTGGCCTGTCACTGCAGCCCAGGCAGCACAGGGAAAGCTGTAGTGTCGCCAAACACAAAACTTTCAACGCGTGCGCCGCGGCAGCGCCTCCTCTTGGCCGCGGCCACACACTCGCGAGCAGCCGCCGAGCAGTCACCAACAGCGCAGTGGCGAGCGCGCCAAAACAGAAATGGCGGCTACGACGTCATCATAACCTGTTGTAACCGCTGCGAGGGGGGTCACCTCGGGTCACCTCGGGTCACCTCCGAGGGTGTCAATGCCGCCAGGTGCGGCCTAGAATGCTGCATCGCGCACGCGAACTTCAAAATTCATATAAAATACCTTCCAAGTTTTATTCGCGCTGTCGATATTTTGCAGATGGTACACGCATGTACACAGGAATCGATCCAGCAGGCTATCTCGGCCTCGAAATTTTGTGTCAGTACCCCTTTAAGTAACAAGGGTTGAGTCTGCGCTCGTGTTCGTCGATTCTTTCTTTGGTTCTCGTTCTGCTGCGCAGTTTTTTCTGAAGATGCGAAGGTTACGGTTTATGTTGTCAACATACGCTTCGTTCCACCTTCACTGGCACGAGGTAATGGGTGGACGAAGAACAATATTTCTTTTTTTTTTTATTTCCAACTCCGGAAATGCAATCTCGGAATCATTTTGCATGCGTGAATATGATACACTGCATGCGGCAGAGCTTCCTTTTGGTTCTTTAGGATTAAAACAGTGTCCCTAAAAGATGTGGCGACTGTAACCGCAGTAATCGCCTTTATCTCTCTCTCTTTTCTACTGGCAATGGCTCTGAGCAGAGAGGTGCCCATGTAAACAATCTCTTGCCACGGGGAGCCACATTGTGACCCTGGGTTTCTTTAGAGGCCTGCGTCTTCGACCAGCTACTGCTTCAAGCTCGCGATTCAGGTGAAACAACGAAATAAAGATAGCAGTGACTCTAATTTCATTAGCCAGGAAGCCCGAGAAATTAGATTAAGGGATGGTAATAACGCAGCATCGCGGCGCCAGCTGCGGGTTTCTCCCGCGGCCGTGATTAAGCAACGGAACCACGGCTACTTCGAGGCCGGCTGCCCAGGCAGAGCAAAGGAGTCGCCAACAGCGTCGCTGGAGCGTCGCCCTGCGTGCGTGGTCGTCGCTGAAAACAAATGTACGGGAACGAAGGCGTGTCGGGCTGAGCGTTGATGAACGACGAATACAGTATCCGTGTTGTTTGATAGGTTGGCTACCATTATCGATATATAATAAAAGGTTTCATATGGTATTAGGGCATTGGTCAAGTCACGAATGTGTTTTAACATCGACACTCTGAAGGCATTGTATTATGCATTCATACACAGCCATCTCAGTTATTGCATTACATCATGGGGTAATTCATATTCAGTGCATATTTGGCCAGTAAAGGTGCTGCAAAAGCAAGCTATGCGACTCATAACTTTCGCTTCACGTCAGACGCCATCAAATCCTATTTTTTTTCAGCTGAATATACTACCTGTCTCCGAATTGTATGTTTATAATGTGTGTGTTTTGTTTTTTAAGGTTTTTAACCGCACCCTCATCATCGACATATTTCCTGCTGTTTTGTTGTGTAATCCCAATAAAACCAGATTCGCGATCTCTAATAACCTTTTGTTACCTAAAGTTCGCACTAATTATGGAAAAATGAGCATTGTTTTTTCATCAATTTCATTGTGGAATTCGCTATCACGTGATTTGAAAAACTAATTCACATACATGTTTTTAAGGGAAAATTAAAAAAAGAGCTTATTCAATGTATAACTTCTGCATTTCGTCTTTTCGTGGAGTTGCTTTGTATATATATAATTCGCTAAGTGCTAACCTGAACATTCGGTAATGTCCTTGTTACTTGTAACACTTAAATACGCTCTTATTCCTTGTTCATAATTTAGTTTTTCCATTGTATTAACATAGGAGGTCCCGCCTGCGGTTTGTAACCTTGGGACCTCCTCCTGCATATTCACCTAAAATGTACTACATTTTGACGCTCCTAATAAATATTGATTGATTGATTGATTGATTGATTGATATCGACATTGAAATTCCGGCTTCGTTCTGCCTTTTGTGGGAGCTGGCCAATCCAGACGTTTTAAATGCGAAGCATTTCTTTGCGTACTGTAAGCACTTCTGCGTTTCTATTTACGTATCTATCTATCTATATATCTATCTATCTATCTAGCCGCCTACGTCTGGGTGCTCCCGTGATGGCCTCCTTAACTTGGGGTAGACCAAAATTTTTATGGGAGGGCAAGAGGTATTGACGAATATGTCTGGCTGGTCATGACATGAATAACGTGAAAATCCCGTCGTGTACGTCGTCAAACTCATTTCTCCAGACACGTGTGGCTCATACCCGTATACCACGGGCCGTGAAATGTGGGTATGCGCCACAGGACTTTGACAGTTTATATCTACCCAGAAATGGCGAGAACAGGCATTGGTAATTTAAAGGGAAGAGCGGTAGGAGAAACTGACATCGGTGGCGTTGACATTGGTAACTTAAAGGCGACAGCGTTAAGAAAAACGGACATCGGCGGTGTTGACGCGAGGAATACAAAGAATAGAAATTAGAGCCTCAGCAGGAATCGAAACCAAGCATTCTGCGTGGCAATCAAGCATTCTACCACAGAGCCACGTCAGGTCTCGAAACTGCTTTAGAAGAACACCCTGCATGTGCTGGCGTATTTTTGGTGAAACTTATATTGTGGTTACAGTGCTGGCTATCTATTTTATAAACATTACATACGTACTCCTATGACGAAGGAGTCATGTCGGGTTAATGTCAGTTGTATACTTAAGCGCTATCCATTGTAGTTGGTCTAAGTAGCACTATCCAGGGCTACCATCCTAGCAAGCACAGGCTCTACATATCAGCTTACGGCTTCTAGTGTTGGCAATATCCTTGTTTCTGTTGGCATCGTTACGCAACTGTAAAAAACTGGTTATATGAAACATATGCGATTGTTCAACATGTCTGTGCGTGCAACATTTGCACATATCTTTAGCGTCATTTCATAATCTTTCGCTCAATAAAAAAATTGCAATCCAGTCACCTTACCTCGGATGCTTCGCATAACATCGATTCCCATCGTACTTGGGATCTGCCTAATTTTTTTAGCCTAGACATACAGAGCTTATTTATTTATTTATTTATTTATTTATTTATTTGGTTTGCTTACATAGAAAACACGAAGACACAGAGGAAATAAGGAGGGAACAGCTGACAACTGCCACCTAGAGGGGCACAACGCCTGCCTGCTCCTTCGGGAAGGGGAAACACAGAGGGAAGGAAGATAGAAGGGAAGAAAAGGAGAGAAAGAAGAGGAAAGAAAAAACAAACAAAACAAATAACACAGATGTACACACAAAAAAAAATCCCCATCTCCCGCTAAAGGGAACCATGTGTGGATGCGAAGCAGCGGGGAGATAATTAGCTTGAGCGGGAGGAACGTCGCCGCTCTCATTTCACGGCAGCCGTCCGGGCGCTCATCGCGGCATTGCACAGGAGAGAGAATGAGGCGCGCGCGTTCCGTCATTTTTATACCGACGTATACCGTGGCACCCCCCAGCGGAGTATGCAGCTGTCACACCACCTGTCGTGCGCGCCGCTCCGTAGAGGATTCCTAGAGGAGACAACGGGTGGTCCGTAGGAGAGGAGAGAGAGGGGACGTGCATGCTATGGGGGGGGGGGGTGTGGGACGCGGGAGCCGCTCCGTAGAGTAGAGGATTTCTAGAGGAGAGAGAGGGAGAGGACGCCTGAGCCGCTCCGTAGAGTAGAGGATGCCTAGAGGAGAGTGGGGGAGAGGACGCGCATGTGCTGTGGCACACCGGAGCCGCTCCGTTGAGTGGATGATTCCTAGAGTAGAGAAAGGGGGGTGAGCGTAGTAGAGGGTAGGGCGAGGGGACACGCATGCGCTGTGGGACGCTCCGTAGAGTAGAGGATTCCTAGAGGAGAGAAAGAGGGTGAGCGTAGGAGAGAGAGGGGAAGGGGACGTGCATGCGCTGTGGTGGTGTGCCACAGACTAAGCCCCCTCCAAACACATGCAAGCAAGATCAAGGAATGGGGTCAACCTGGGCGACAGACACCACCTGCCTAGCCATTGTTAAGCAGCCTCTCTCTGCTCTCGGCCATGGCTCTCATGACTGTGATAGGGTTGACGGCCTTCATATTACTACAGTGTTCTGGTTCACCTAATGGGTGCTTCCCTACTTCATGAAAATGGCCGGACGCGGGACGCGGGATGGGGGGAGGGACGGACAGGGCCCCGAGCATCCCAGGTAGCACAAAAGAGATATAATCCGTCTTATTAAGGGATTTTTGGTCTAAACTGTCTACACGCCGGATTAAAGAAGTCAACTTCAGGACGGATATAATCAACACAGAAAACCCCGCTATCAGACGGACTTTGAAAGACGCTTACAGGCATCGTCTTCTTTATAATTTGTGTTGTTTACGAATATATCTTCTTAGCCGTCAGCTATACGGATATAAGAAGTCGACTTCAATAAGAATGTAACTGGAACTTGAAATACCGCTAGAAGGCGAATTTTTAAAGCCGTTTTTTCGCCAAGCAGCAGATCACGCGTCATTTGGTCAATGCATGCACGGACATGCATGGACCACCGTGAATGGAATTTTGAACTCGAGCCTGCGCACGCCATCTCTCATTGCGATAAAGAAAGTAACTCGCGAAATTATAAAGGCGTGTGGTGGTGTCAGCAATTATCAGGGCTTCCAAAACATTACGTGATTTACTGGCAGCGATAACCGTACAGCTTGAGTACTTCCGAGCCCTTTAGCGTTGATCTTGTATCCATCCGCGCAACTGCTTCGGCTTCTGCAATATCAGTTAAGCTCGTCGATTTAGCATGTGCGGTCGCGCGCGTCAGTCATGTCCTGTTTTGTGTTATTTTGTGCTTGTGTGGTGATTCTTAAGACTATGGACGCATCCGTGAAGAAGCTGTACTTTACTGCATGTACATCTTATGGGCCCGATCGAATGCAAGTATGTTTCTGTGGAGTGACTGTTACGCGGACTGACGGTTAGGCCTAGTGCCGTTAGATTCCCAACGGAGAGATGCACGCTTCGTCTTGCGAGTGGAGTGCTTTCAGAACTTCCTTTCTTCTATACTGGAGAGCTGGACACGACACCTTGATGTGCGATTACTTTTCTTTGGATTTACGGATTCGGTATAAACCACCGGCTACTGTCATATTCAAGGTAAGTCACCAAAAATAATAAAATAATACTCAAAATTAAGTGTGTTGCGTTGTATCACGAATGACTTGTGCGACATGTTTCAGCAGTACGTAACTGCTTGATTCATGGAGAATAAATTATTTAGCTGTTCTAACATAAATGTAGGCTTATAGTTTTCGTCCATGCTTGAACGCACATGAACGAAACTGTTTTTATTACTTAACCTGACTTCAGTAAACTGACTGTATATAATCTTTATTGGCCGCTTGATGGACCTAGTTTCAAGATATAAATTAGCTTTAGGTGCGTGTGCCACGTAAGAAATTTGAAGTTTCACATATATGTGTCACGTGCTTTCTCGTGTCACTGCAACAAATTTGTGGATACGAGAACCTTCGTAAAGACAATGTACTAGTTCGTCCTTTCTCGCACAAATATGCATATGACAAAGGCCTGCATGCGCTTTTCTATTAGTTGCGAATTTCTCAGGGCATGATAGTCAAAGGCGTGTTTCAAGGCGAGGAGTTCGGTATTTTTTCTCAGTGTTGTGATGACCCTTTGCCTTGACTGTCTCGACGCGCGTGTTGGAACTTGTGGCTTATATTTTCCCTTCTTTATTGACTTCCTCCTTTCTCTTTAAACCCGGTACCTCACAGCAGAATTGAAAAGTTCTCCAGCACGTCGCTCACGCCAGGTTAATTATAACATGCTCGCTCTCTGTCACCGTACAGTGTTATCGAGTTTTCGCCTTTTCACGCTGTCGTCTGTAAGGTAATAATGCATATAACAAAATTTTCTTTTTTTCCTATTTTTCGCAGGTTATATAGTTACCCGAGATGTTCAGGAACAAGCACTGCACCAACTAAGATATGACTTCTCTCTTGATGGGGCTATTGGCTGTTTCTCACATGAATAAAGATAGATGCCAAAACATTCTGCTTTTTCTCTTTTCCTTGGGGACTTTTACGCAAACAAAAGGTCACACAACGTTAACATTTCTGTGACCTAAAAAGTTTTGTGAAGCAGTTGTGAAATTCTGTGTCTGTGTGCGTTGGCAACGTCAACAAATCGCACCGCGGGGAGCCCTGGTGAGCCGTTTCGGCCAGTCGTCGGCGCGCCTTGTAAGTTGTCGTAGATGCTATGTGTCATTCATTAGGAGGTATTCACGCGACGTCATTCACAAGGGGCGCTATAGCGAGGTAGTGGCCATAACTGTGCTCTCTTCTATGCACCTGATTTTAAGCTGTGCAACAGTTGTTCTGTTAAATGTTAGGACGTGCACTTTACTGCCATCATTTGTGTAGCTCGGACATACATTTAGGCATTTGTCACTTCAATAAGCATCTGATTTTAACATTTATCATTGTTCTTTTGTTTAATTTTTGTTCATAGCTAGGTTTATACTGCCACCATTTATAAGCTTGTTCGCGGGGAACTGATGTTTGCATCAAAATTCCTGCCTTTGCTCTGTATTTTGCTTCATTACTCAGATCAGTGATTATGTTCTATCAAATTGGAATAGATTATGGGGGCAGCGCTTGTGCAACTGATTTCCTGTTGATTGTCGCTTTTGTACATCTAGTGTGTGTCAAAAAAAAAAAAAACAAACTGGGCACGAAATTTGCAATAAACCTTCCTAGCCAGTTAAGTTCTTCTCCCTTGCTACTCGAGTCGTATCACTTTTGACATTAGTCTATACATACGAGCTTATTGCAGTATGTATAAATCCAGGCAGCTCTGCTCTGCTTCTCCTGCTGTGAACAGTGGTCCTACTAGACTTGCGTGTTTTTGAAGGCCGTTCTTGTAATTTCACTTGTGATATAATAAAAATATTGTCGCTGTACTCGTGCCTCCTGCATCATTTAAGTGCGAATAACCTGCCGGCAGCCACTCGTTCTCCTCCCCCGAATAAATACCAGAAAGAGAGCGCATATTCGGGAGAGGGGAAATACAAAACTAGGAGCATGGGAAAGGGAAACAATGTGGGTGAGAAGAAACATAAAATGAAAACGGACATTACAATCCGGATTGTAGAAAGTTTCTATCCCTACTTTTTAAGGCTTGTAGTGGTCGTCGAGTATCTCCTTGGAAGAACAGATTTTTGTGACCTCTTAAAAGAAGGATTCTAGAACCTCTACAATCCTTCTACAGGCCGGACATTAGCGGAGATAGAAGACGGCTACAGTCTGATGAACGGATTTTAAGCACCCGTTAGAAGACATCCGTTTTGGATTGGCCAATCCGCTTCGTAGCAGTTTAAAATCGCTTTTGTGCTACCTGGGATAAGATGCTTCGCATCTAAAACTGGGGCGGCGCAAAGCAGGCAGTGATGGAGCAGTGTTTCCTACTGGAACATGCCAATCGCTGCTAATGGGCAATGAGAGACAGAAGACTCCGACTGGACACAGAGACCCGCACTCCGCTTTTAGTTAACGCGCACGCTGCGAATTTTTATTGTTCAACAACGCACAGGAGAAATCTCCCACCGGCACCACCTTGGAGGTCAAGATCCATTGCCATATATACGGGGTGGCCAGTGAACGGTTGTGCAGCGCGAGCAGTCGGTTTTTTCAACAAAGAAACTCGCTAGCAGACGCTGCCGGCGTCGCGAGGCGAGAGAGGGGGAGCGTAGGAGAGGAGAGAGAGGGGGTGACACGCATGCGCAGTGGGGAGTGTGAACGCCGTGGGCAGGGATGCGTAGAGGAGAGAGGGGGGAGCGTAGGAGAGGAGAGAGAGGGGGGACGCGCATGCGCAGTGGGAGGTAGACGCCGCGGGCAGGGATGCGTAGAGGAGAGAGGGGGGGAGTGTAAGAGGGGAGAGAGGAGGGGAGGCGCATGCGCAGTGGGGGAGGGTGCGGTTGCCGCGGGGAGGGGATGCCTAGAGGAGAGAGAGGGGGAGAGGAGGTGTTTTATTTTTTAAAGGGTTTGCGCATGCGCAGTAAGGGTGGACACGCGGCACACCACCACCACCGGATTAAGCTTCGCCATAAGATGCTTCACATCTAAAAGTAGTCACATGGAATAATGTCTATAAGCGCGAGGCAAACTCGGTTTTCTTTAAGAAAGTTAGTAGGGCTCGATGGGCCTGGTCACGCCTAGTAGCACATCCTCCCGGGAACAGGCAATCGTCAAGTGTCCTGCACCTAAGTCCATTAAGTCCATATTCCTTCGTGAGCAGTGCTCGCTGCGCAACGAATGCGGTACTGATGACTAGAGGCCGGATTTTTAGGCAGTAAAAAATCGTGTTTTAGGCGCCAAAAATAGGCAGGAAAAACACTGTTTTAGGCCCCCACAATCGTAAATATAAGCACATTAAATTTTTACAAAAACTCAAATTTTCGAATAAGGACGTGCACGACCTGGTCTACGACAGGAAAGCAAACAAATGTTATGATTGTACAAAGGCGTTAATGATTTAACATAGCCATGCAATGGTCCCTTTTCGGGCACGGTTTCCAGAACACGGTCTCTCTTTTTATTGTCCAGAGTGGTAAGTTAAGTGTCCACCATCGAATAAACACGCTCCTGGGTCTGCTTCTTTTCGGCATGGCTGGGAAGGGCAGCACAGGATTCAATAGCCAGACCGCTAAAAGGCCAGAAGGGTCTGTTAGCCTTGTATTGGCCGGATCTAGTAGCGCAGAGTCAATTTCTCCTCTTTGTGTGAACACCATAAAGGGCCTCTTACCAGGTTTGAGCGTTTCGAGCTAGAAGTGTAATGCATGCATTGCGCTAACGATCACGTCTGCCAAGATTTGCAACGCTACGCTCCCCGGAAGGAGGTGAAGTGTCAGACTGAATGCCTCGTGCCCTTTATCTCACGGGCGCGCGCACCAATGTGGGGGTGTGAAGCTCAACAAGGAATGGTCCTGTGTATGTCACAGTAGTACATGAAACTGCGAGAATTATTCGAGGCTACATGTGTAATTTGTGCAACTGTTGCTTGAATAGAAGAATGAAAGTTAATAGAAATATTAAAACATACAAACGGAATGTGTGCGCACTTTTCTTTAGTTTTTTCTTCGAATCCAGAGCGATGCGAGACTTAGCTGCTTATATTTCTTTTGTGTTCGTGTTCTCGCCGTTTCCGCGTCGTGCCGGCGCCAGCCCTGACAACGCTTAGCATGTTTTTGGTGCATCGTTCCTTACAGCAGTTCCAGCTGTGCGACGCGCTGTGTCGTGGTAAGGATACAGGATCCATGCCAGCCTCTCCAAACGCATAGACGGATCCATCCCACAGAAACAGGCAGTACACTATAGAGCGAACGCCGAAACGATACAACACCGCTTGTGCGCAGTGATCTTCCGGCTCCGAGTTTCTCTGATACCGAAGAGGGCAGGGAAGGAATTTGGCTTGCGAGTGGCAAAGGTTTCAAGCTCATCTACCGGCATCATGCTTTCGCGGCTCGTAATGAACCAATTAAAAAGTTCTTGTCGTACAAAGCTCTTCATTGGGCACGCGAACACTTCCAGTATCTGACTAAAATTTCTAATGTGATCTGGTGAAGCGCCCTTTAAGAGTAAATTACAAAAGAAACAAAAGCCATGTGCACATCTGATTTTTTACCTACTTTCTATTTTCCCCTGACGGCACTCCATGGCTTCGCATTCGCTCTCCATATTCCTGCTGCTGCGCGCAGGCCCCTCCTGTTTTCTGCCCCCCCCCCCCCCCCCCGCCCAAGTCTTCAAGGAGGTGCTTCAATTCCATGGGAACACTGGACTGGAAAACCGGCGGTAAAAGCAGCCCGCCACGTCCTCGGCCATAGACGCCACTTTCCTCTTCTTCCCCTCTCCTCTTCCCGCCTTTATTTTCCTCTCCCCATTCCACTGTACACGCTGGGACGTGCTCCCATTTAGGGTTGCAGAAATAGCGTCTTTTCCTCTCCCCTACTCCAACCACTCGCGCCATGTCAGTGCGGTGGGGTAAGGTGGCCGGCGCGTCCCATTTCACTGCTGCTACCGGTTGCTTCCCGGATGTTTGTTGAACTAGGGAACTATAGGTTGTTGCACCCCATAAAGTTCCGAAACGTCAATTTTGCCCGGTAACATGAATTACGGTCTCAAACTGTACTCGAAAGCAAAATTTGAGGCTAAATAGCGTTCATATAGGCACCAATCTTGAAAATAGGCATTTATAGGCACTATAAAAACACTATAAAAGCCCTCCTTTACCCCTAATTCATGCTCATATATCAAAGTGGCGCGATAGGAACGCAAGAAAAAAAATAGGCATTTGCCTATAATCCGGTCTCTACTGATGACCGACAGGCACGCGTTTGACGCCACACTGAACGACGTGAGTACATTTTGTAGCAGCGAAGCTGTTTAAGCTCGCCGTAATTCGTCTGTCGGAAACAGAAATGATCATCATCATGAACCGGCACGTTCTCTCTGCCAACGTTTATAAACGTTGCTCTCTGCATCCCCTTCGTCCTCTTGTGCTTCGCTCCCAGAACACGTGCGCCTATTTCTCCGGTGTGGCCTATCGATCTGCCACGTGGAATGCGGCAAGCTTCCGGAGAGCAGGTGAGAGGGTGACGAGTGGGGAGAAATATACGATGTGATCGAAACATTCCAAGCACCGGCATTCTCTGCAAGACAACAGCGAAGTACGCCTAAAATCTCAGTCGCATGTTCGCCATTACCCTAATTCGCGCTTACATAGTACGTTTGCGCAACGACGCATACAGCAAACGTAGCTGCGTACTCTTCCTAGCCGTCATGGTCGCCACTCGTACAAACACGCCTATCTCGCACCCAGGCTCCCGGCGGCATACTCTCGCACCAGGCGCTATTTTGTTCTGAACGCCCAAGGCGTGTATCTGTTGCCCCAAGTTAGCATGGTAAGCGGCGTCTCTGGGATTTAAAAATACAAGAAAGCGTCCATTCACACCGCTCCAGCCCGTCCGGTGTCCGTCCGGTGTCCGTCCCTCCGTCCGGTGTCCGTCCGTCCGTCCGTCTGTCCGTCCGTCCGTCCGGTGTCCATCCGTCTGTCCTTCCGTCCGTCTGTGTCCGTCCGTCCGTCCGGTGTCCGCACGCCTGTCCGTTCGTCCGCCTGTCCGTCTGTCTGTCTGTTTGTCCGTCCGTCCGTCCCTCTGTCTGTCCGTCCGTCCGTCTGTCTGTCTGTCTGTCTGTCTGTCTGTCTGTCTGTCTGTCTGTCTGTCTGTCTGTCCGTCCGTCCGTCCGTCCGTCCGTCCATCCGTCCATCCGTCCGTCCGTCCGTCCGTCTGACGGACGGACGGACGGTCGGACAGACGGACGGATGGACGGATGGACAGACGGACGGACGGACGGACGGACAGACGGATGGACAGACGGACGGACGGACGGACGGACGGACGGACAGACGGACGGACAGACGGGCGCACAGACGGATGGACGGACGGACAGACGGACGGATGAAAGGACGGACGGACAGACGGACGGACGGACGGCAGACGGACGGACAGACGGACGGATGGACGGACGGACGGACGGACGGACGGACGGACGGACGGACGGACGGACAGACGGACGGATCGATGGACGGACGGACGGACATACGGACGGAGGGACGGACGGACGGACAGGCGGACGCCGGACGGACACCGGACGGACATGAGCATGAGACATTAAAGGCTTTTGCCTGAAAAGCGGTTGATTTAGAGTGATAGGCCTTATTCTATGGCAGAGCTGCATGTCGCGGTCTCTTATGCGAAAGTAACGCGTCTGGAGTGTCATCAACAATTACAGTGTCTCAAGTACAAAAGATGTTTGCATGTCCGATTGCAGTACGACACCCGCATATTAATGTCAAAGTTACTCCCACTGTGAAGGACCAGTTTTGTTGTTAAGAAATCAGCAATTTTTCGCTGCATCATTACTCTTTTTTTTATTTTGATAAACGATTAGCAATTGTAGAATTTCCCCTGAGTGAATGCTTTTAATGCTGCGGACAGAGAACAAGCTACGAAAGCTTGTGACTGAGTGGTTTTCTCTCAGGAAGTTGGCGCAGTACTCTTTCGGGATTTTCTCACGAAAAAATAGCGCAGTAGTAGTATTAAACAACTTTATTAGGAAGCCGTTGGTTTCCTAAGCGGAGATGGCTGCCAGGCCGTGCCTGGTCGCCACCTCGTCAGCGCGTTTGATGGCCCGGAGCTGGCCGTCCAGGCTTGTGGTCGTCAGGGTTCTCTCCCAGGCCTCACTGGACGGTGACTGTCCTAGGAGGTCTGGTGGGGGGAGGGTCTATGCAGCATCTCCAGATGATGTGGTCGAGGGTCGCGGTCTGTGTCTTGCAAAGGGTGCAAGTAGATGTGAAGAGGGCTGGGTAGATGTGTCGATAGATGTACGGGGATGGGAATGTGTGGGTTTGTAGCCGCCGCCAAGTGATTTGTTGAGCTTTGTTTAGTTGCGGCTGTGGAGGTGGTTTCGTTTGCCTTGTTAGCTTGTAGTGCTGCGTGATATCGTGAAAGGTGAGGAGTGGTTCGTTTGCTTCTCCGTCGTGGTCCGAAGTCTGGCCCACAGCTCGCCGTACGAGTCCTCGAGCTTGTCTGTGGGCGGCTTCGTTGCCCGGGTTGCCTGCGTGTCCCGGGACCCAGACGAGTTGGAAGAATCTGGGATCTTCATCATCGGTGCTACTGGTGGCGGTGTTGCTTGAGGTGCTGCATGCCACTTGGGGCAGATGGTGGATGGTGCGTGCCGTGGTTGGAGAGACCATGCCACGTGCAAGTCGGATTATGGCAGATTTCGAGTCACTGATGACTGTTTCGAATCCGGCCATTGCAGCAAGGGCTATGGCAGCTTATTCGGCGTCGGTTGGGTCTTGTGTGCGTATGGAGCCGGCACATATTGTAGTGGGCTCTTTATCGACTGGGGTGCGTTTCGCCGATACATTGATTGCATAGGCGTGTATGGGGGCTCCGTATCTGGCCGCGTCGACGTGAGCGGCCTCTGTGTCCGTATGGTAAGCACTGTGCGGGTTTCTGGCGCGGGCCGATTGTCTACCGCCGTGAATGCCGGCCAGCATGTTCTTCGGCAACGGCTGCACTATAAAGCGTTTTCTGATCAGGGGTGGTAGCGAGATCAAGTCTGATCCGCTTGGTGATGAAGGGACGCGGATACGTTGGAGTATCCATCTCCCGGTCTTACTGCCACGCAATCGTTCGATTTGTGCTGTTCGGTGAGCTTCGATAAGTTCGTCTAGTGTATTGTGAATTCCGAGGCTAAGGAGTTGCGTTGTCGATGTGGTGCGGGAGAGGCCCAGGGCGATCTTGTGGACTGTGCGTATGAGTCTGTCCGCTTTTTTCTTTTTTCGGTCTTGAGGAGTCGTAAGTAGGGTAAGGCCTAAGTGATCCTTGTAGTTACGAATGCGTTTAACAGCTGAAGAAGTTCCTTTTCCTTCATGCCGTGTTTCCGCGCCGATATTCTTGCTAAGAGCCGGGCAGTCTGAGTGATGGTGACCGCAAGCCTCTCTAGTGCGAGGGTATTGCTCCTGCCGGTTTGTACGTGGAGGCCGAGAACGCGCATGTGCTGCACTGTCGGTATTTCGGATCCGTCGATCCTGATAGTGATCATTGGTGGCGGTGGGTGTTTAACCTTACGGTAGTCGGGAGGGCGGAGGAGAAGGAGTTGGGATTTTGCCACTGAGCACTCGAGGCCCGCTCGGGCGACGTATTCGGTCACGGTGTTGACGGCCCGTTGCAGTGCCTCCTCGATCTGTCTGTCGGAGCCGGTAGTGGTCCAAACCGTCACGTCGTCCGCGTATAGGGTGTGTCGGATGTTAGGGATGTTGTATAGTGACTTAGGGAGTTGGTTCACCACAAGGTTGAAGAGAAAAAGGCGAAAGAACGGCTCCCTGTGGCGTGCCATTGTTGGATAGGGACAGTGTCTTCGTGGCGTTGCTGTCATTCAGGGAAAGTTCCGCAGTGCGGCCGTGTAGGAAGGAGCACACGTAGTTGTATGTACGTGCGCCAGGGTTTGTCGCAGCCAAGCGTTGTGCTATCGCTTCATGTGTCACGTTATCGAAAGCCTTGCGCAAGTCTATGCCTAGCAGTGCCCGCGTGCCAGCACGCACGGGGTCTTTCAATAGATCGTGGTGGATTTGCACCAAGGCGTCTTGAGTAGATAAGTGGGCACGAAAACCGAGCATGGTTGGCGGGAAAATGTCTTGCTCTTCTGCGAGTGTTTCTAGGCGCGCCAGGACCACGTGCTCAAAGAGCTTGCCGAGGCATGACGTTAGCGAGATCGGGCGAAGGTTAGATACATCTGTCTTTCTTCCGGGCTTTGGTATGAACACTATTTTCGCGTGCTTCCATTCTTCTGGTATACTACCGTCATGCCAGCAGTCGTTGAAATATGCAGTGAGTGCAGTTACTGACTTAGCGTCTAGGTTGCGAATTGTTTTGTTGGAGACTCCGTCTGGACCTGGTGCCGAAGATGTGCGAAGCTTTAGAATGGCTGCATACACTTCGGCTTCTGTAATGTCGGCATCGAGAGTTGGGTTTGTTTTCCCCTCATAAGGTGGTAGTGGTGGCGCTGGTTGATGGGCGTGCAGGTGGGAGCAAGTTTTAACCCTTTCAGTCCCTGTGATTCCAATTGGAATCATAAATTATGTAGGTCAGTCAGCAAGCATCTGGTAAAGATAAAGCTTTGTTCTTCCTCAAGAGCCCGTATTTAGCATCTGCCCTACATGTGGTGTCAACATGGTACATATAATAAAGGCAGGTCACGTCTGAGCGAAGAAATTACAGAAGCGGTCGCGCTGCTCGCGCATTTCGCTGAGGCAGCGTCTTCTTTCACCGTGCAGAGATAGGGCATTAATTTTAGTTCTGCGTCGGAAATTTGAATTTTGGCTATTGGACAATATGCTATCCTATGTAAATAATATTTTATGTAGTTAATGAAGCAAAAATTATGGAATGATTATTAAATAATAATTATTTGTTAAATTCATTGACACGTTAATTACTCTTCTCTGAAAAGTGTGAGCGAATAGTTTTTCAGTTTTTTAGGACTACCACGATCATGCTCATCTCAAAATGTAAGAGCTAGTTGCTTACATTGAAAATATTTAATTCGGGACTGAAAGGGTTAAAAAGATCACGCCATATCCACGAAGTGAATGATGATGAGTGGGCGAAGCTCCGGAGGTAATCTGGTAAACCGTCAATCCCCGTAAATTTTACCCACTCGATCATCATACAAAGACCTGACACACAAACGCGGGGGGTGTGGTGTGATTATACATATAGTATATACACCATGTTTCATTATTTACATATTGATAAAGTATATACACAATGTTTGATTATTTACATATGGTAGATGATGATTTTGTTCAAGAGCTCTACGGACCACAAGGAGGGGGCTTCCCTGATTTTGTTTTCCTCATATATGACGTTAAGCTCAGGGGAACGTTTGTTGTCGGCGTTGCCGTTTTGCCTTTAGTGGGCGAGAGCGCGTTCACGGTCGTTTTCTTCCATGGCAGAAAGAGAATGTGTGGTCTGGAACGCGCTTATACGCCTTTTCGCTCGGTCTCAAAATTGCAATAGCAACAGCACGTGTTGCTTCCCAAGAAACTTCCGGTCACTTTACTTATCGCTCTCTGCACCGAAGCAGAAAGCTTGTTTTTTAAATTGTGCTAAAGTAACTAAAAACTCATTTTACGCTTTCAGGTAAAAGGGAAGGCGCTTAATGTTAAGAACTAACTCTTGTAATGTTGTGTTTAGCTTTGAAGAAAAAAAATTCCCCTATCTCCCGCTAAAGGGAACCATGTGTGGATGCGAAGCAGCGGGGAGATAATTAGCTTGAGCAGGAGGAACGTCGCCGCTCTCATTTCACGGCAGTGGTCCGGCCGCTCATCGCGGCGCGGCGCAGGAAAGAGAATAAGGCGCGCGCGCTCCGTCATTTTCATACCGCGGAACTACCGTGGCGCCCCCAGTGGAGTAAGTAGCTGTCACACCACCTGTCGTTCGCGCCGCAGAGGAAAGGACGGGGGGACGTGCATGCGCTATGGGTGTGTGGGACGCGTGAGCGGCTCCGTAGAGTAGATGATTCCAAGAGGAGAGAGGACGCGCATGCGCTGTGGGACGCCGGAGCCGCTCCGTAGAGTATTCCTAGAGGAGAGAGGGGGGAGAGGACGCGCATGCGCCGCTCCGTAGATTAGATGATTCCTAGAGTAGAGGAAGGGGGGTGAGCGTAGGAGAGCACAGGGGGAGGGGACGCGCATGCGCTGTGGCGGTTGGGACGCGGGGGGCCGCTCCGTAGAGTAGACGATTCCTAGAGGAGAGAAAGGGGGGTGAGCTTAGGAGAGAGAGGGGGGAGGGGACGCGCATGCGCTGTGGTGGTGTGGGACGCGGGAAGGAGGGACGGACTAAGCCCCCCTCCAAACACATGCAAGCAAGATTAAGGAATGGGGTCAACCTGGGTGACAGACACCACCTGCCTAGCCATTGCTAAGCAGCCTGTCTGTGCTCTCGGCCATGACTCAAGGAATGGGGTCAACCTGGGCGACAGACACCACCTGCCTAGCCATTGCTAAGCAGCCTCTCTGTGCTCTCGGCCATGACTCTGATGACTGTGTTCGGGTTGACGGCCTTCATATTACTACAGGGTTCTGGTTCGCATAATGGGTGCTTCCCTACTTCATGACAGTGGCCGGACACGGGACGCGGGAAGGGGGGACGGGGGACGCGGGACGCGGGACACGGGAAGGACGGACAGAGCCCCGAGCATAAGATGCTTCGCATCTAATATATTTGAAATATTTGGCTAATCACAGACAGAAAAGCTGTTGAAAATGGGCGGGCTACTCGCTAAGGCTTTTGTTCGCCGCCAGTGCTAGTAGGCTGCGTAGGCGCACAAAACCGGAAGCCGTCCAGGTACTGTGTTTGTAAACAGCGTCATCAGCGTCGTCGTCATCTTTATCACGTGGAGTGGGTACATTCCACTGTACGTGGCTACGTACTGCTACTGCTACTACTACTACTACATACTATAGAGGAGGGACAGACCCACACCCTAAGGAGCTTCGCCCCTAAAAGTTTGCACGTGTTTAAGAAGTTTGGACCCGCCACCGTATGAAAGCTTTCGGCATCTGATGTGGTTTAGCACTGTCTCAAAATTCGGAGGCACCTCACCTGTTTTTATATTGCCTCCGCGATCGGACCCCCTTTAGACCAAGCTACGATGTTATGTGATGATGCCATTACGTGACGTCATTTCGCGTAACGTCCCAATGAGGTCACAATTTTTTGCGATCTGTGACGCCATCGTGGCGTCGTATGGTGACGCCATCACGTGGCAATGATTTTTGTATTACTCGTCCCCGACGCTGCGGTACGCCGACGGTCAAAGTTGGCTTTGATGAGACATTTAAGGCTATCACCTTTCATTTCAGGCTTTCGCCTTAAATGAATGAATAAACTTTATTTAAAGCGAGTCCGACAGTTTCCTTCGGGTAAAGCGGGGGCAGAGGGGATTAACGCTTGTCCTGTCCCACCATCCATAGATGATGATTGAGGTGACGGCTCAAAGTCCTTGGACCCGGATGGCATCTTCGGCCCGTCGGCCGGCCCAAAGGTGGTCGGCCAGTTCGTCGCTGGTGAGTGCCGCCACCCAGCGGCAGCGACGCCGACGCAGGCTATCCGCAGCAATGACCGCAGCAGCGGCGGCGGCGGCCGGACCCTACCCTCGGTGGCAGCAGCAAAGATTGGTCTCAGAGTTCGTCTCTGCCTAGCATGCTTCGCGAAGTGTGCCCTGGCATGCTTCGGGAAGTGAGCAATGTCAACGCTCTCCACACAGCGGAGTCAGACAACATGTACAAAATATTTTATTTTGATTTTAAAGTTTTCGTCGCTGAGCATCTACAAGCCAGCTCCACTGCAATGGACATTATTCCGGCGTGTCAAGACAGTTCCTGAGTTCGCGAGCTCTGCGTCCTGCATGCAGCCTAAATCGCAGAAATCACGGTCAGGGTCACTGGACGTCAATTCACTTATCGTTGTTTACGTGCACCACGAACAGACGACAGATTTTCCGTTAGTACGAAGCCAGCTGCTGGCTTCCTGTGACGTCACACTGCTATAAAATGTCAATGAAAAGCCGCCCCCCTATCGAAACCGGAAGTATTTTTAAAGGCTGCGGTAATAAAAATATATTCGATGCATTCCCAGGCACCACAATATTCGTTTTAGGTTATTCGACACCTGCAGTTTTATTTAGAGCGACAATCCGAATTTTTTAAAAATTCGTGTCAGTTAACGTTAACACAATGCAATTTCGTTCTTTCTTTCTTTCTTTCTTTCTTTCTTTCTTTCTTTCTTTCTTTCTTTCTTTCTTTCTTTCTTTCTTTCTTTCTTTCTTTCTTTCTTTCTTTCTTTCTTTATTTATTTATTTATTTATTTATTTCTTCATTTCCTTCTTTCTTTCTTTATTTCTTTATTTCTTTCTTTCTATATTTTATCGCATGGAGACAGGAAAGATTGCAATCGACTTCTAGAGCCTTCACTGTCTTTGCATAGACCTCTTGCACATCACTTTCCAGTTTATACTCAAATTTAGGAATTCTTCCTACTCCTACAGAGCCGAGCTGTCCAGCAGACAATTACTCCGATACTCTTAACCTCTCTGCCTTTCATATAATCTTATTTCGCCTTCTTTTTCCTCGGTAAAACGGTAGTACACTTTCATAGGCGCATCACCCCCCCTCCCCCCGATAACCCCTACCACTCATCCTCAATCCGCCGCTACCAGGGCCGTAACTAAGGGGGGGGTTGAGGGGGGTTCTGACACCCCCCCGAAATTTTTTCAAGCTTTAACTTTTCGGGTGATACTAAAGTATTTACACACCTTCACATAAACCACCAGTTGCCGAAGTTGGCCGTTCTACACATAAACACCCCCGAAATAAATTCCTGGGTACGGCCCTGGCCGCTACCGCATCATCCTCCGAGGGAAACCACCCCCCCTGCTCCAGGTCATCTCGCCGCTCCTCTCGGTGGGGCGCTGGCGTCGCGCAGACCCCCCAGCCAACGAGTAATGCCGGCGACGTGCCGCTCTTGCTTGGGCTCTCCGGTGCGACGGGCGGCACGTTTGTATCGCGGAGAAGGCCTCTCCCCCGCACGAGTACGGGCGCTTCGACGCTGTTTGCGTGCACCGTTCGCATCTCGACTCCTTGTTTGCGCGGTGTTCCTCCTGCGTCGCATAAAAAGAAAAATTCTGCAGCGCGTGCTGGCTCCTTTTCATGTACCGAGCGAACGAGTGTGCTTCCCAGTGGTGACGACGGAAGTGTTGCTGCTTCATCGCGTCTGCTGGCGAGTGTTTGACAAAAAAGAACGCGACTCGTACACTACTGTGAGCCTGCTAAACCACGGCGGCTATCTGAATGAGTGATACACCGGCGCTTCCACCGCGCGCTCGTGAAGTGAGGAAGATTGCCGGTGCTGCGACCGTAGCATGAGAGCCGAGCTACGGCACGTCAGTGCTATCGTCGGCGCCGGTGGTTCCTCTATTTGTGGATAACGGCGTGTCGGATTATCGCCAGCTTTCTGCAATCCCTCAGTGCATGCACTTGCGACACCGCGAATGCAGGTGAGTCGCTCGAAACAAGAGTATCTCTTCTTTCTTTCCTTTCTTTTTTTTTTCTTTTTTAGCGCGTAGTGTTCGCATCACTGACACTTCGATACAGTGTTGTACACGTTCCTCTAAAACGGTAACGAAAGCTCGTTCCTCGTTCCTTCCCAATTTTAGAACGAGTTCCCGTTACAAGTTCCCTTAATGCGAAACGAACTCGTTACAGTTACATTTCGAAAATTGGAACGCGTCGTTACATTAACGTTACATTTGACTTTTCAATCAAAATATATATTCGGATAATCCTGAGGCGAAATAAACTGAGCACTTTAAAGCTCACATCTAGCTACATACATTATACGAATTTGAAATAGCCGACAGCAGGTTATAGGTAGATAAAAGGAACGTAAATGAACTCACCTAGACGCATTTTTTTTTAGACCAGCGGCCATACTACAGGCATGTCTAACTTCAAATTTCGTGCATTTCTATTACAAGACAAACACACGTGGCACTTTCCACGTCGGTCTTCAAATCGGCATTCAGGATAATGTGTTTCAGATATTCAAATAGATGTCTCCACACATGCACTAACATAATTAAATTTCTTGCACAGGAAACTACATCGAAAGGAACAATACTTAGACGTTTAGTGAGTGCTCATTCAATATTTCAGTATGAGTAGAAAATGATGTACAGGATACACATTTGCAACCTAGTAAAGTCCCCTGTTCGTGGTCAGCGAACATATTGCTGTTCTTTCTCTGTCTTTCTATATTTTTCTCTCTTCAATACCCCTCTTCCCCCCCGCCCCGCCTTAAAGAACCGGACTTAAAATAAAGTTTATTCATTCATTTCTTCCTTTTCTTTTTCTCTTTCTATATTTTTTATCTCTCCTTCTCTATCTCTCTCTCTGTCCGTACTCGTTATCTCGCTTTCTACCCTTTTCTTTTTCATCCCTTTAATTTCTATTTCTCTCTTTCTCTCTGTCTCTATATCTCTCTCTATACTAGTTCTCCCCCTCCTTCTTTTCCTCCTCATTTCCCTCCTCCTCACCCTAACTTCCTTCTCCTACTTCCTTGCTATATATACTCTACGAGGCTACGATATGTTATGCTGTGCTAGCGTGCGCGCATGTTGCAGAAAAACGCAGATCCATTAGTTTCGTCGGCAACGCACTTCATTAGGATGCTCACTCAGCTAAGAGATGTATACGAGGAAATGGAAAGTCAGCCAGAATGGTATATTGCATTGGCGAGGTGTTTATCTTTACCGCCGTTGTAGTGTATAATTGGAAAAGGCCGTTACTTGATGTATTCGCTCTAGAGTTGAATGCAAATTCTTCAGTGCTACGTGTTCGTCATTTTGCCGCGATACGAGCAAAATTAACATGTTAGTTCTCTGTCTGTATTTAATTGCTTCCAAGTGCCATACCCATGTTGAATAAATACCGCGAAAAAAAAAAAAGTTAGATAGCCTGAGTGGTTACGACGCGCACCTTCGGGTCGTGGGCAGGCGGGTTCGAAGCTCGCCTCACCGAGATCTTTTTTTTTTTTTTAGCGCCAAGAATTTCTCTCTTTTTCTTTCTTTCTCTCTGTACTACTTCGCTCACCCATCAGAGTTATTGCATCCCACGCCGAACAAATCGCGCACGTGTTCTGGGAGCGACGCAAAACTGGACGAACAGAACGAAGAGAGCTCATGCCGGTTCATGGTTATGATAACTATCTATATATACGACGCACGGCAAACCTCAAGCATAACCGCTCTGTTGTAAAAAGAAAATATAGTTGTTCCTTACGCATGTGGTCAGTCTCGGCTTTGCTCGCTTCTCTGCGCCCCCGGCGGGCGCTTTGAAGTGAAAACCAGGATGCACCATAGTCACGGGACGGGCGAGCGGTACATTTTTTGCACCTCACGCGGTCGCCCATTAGCCCTATTCTGCATGATGTGCCACTTGCCTGCACCTGTTAAATGCCGTGAAACGTTTACAGATGTAACGCCGTTCCCTCTGCCGTTCCTTCGTAAACGTATACGAGCTACCGCTACAGTTCCATCGATCCTGAACGGTGGCGTTCCTCCGTTCCTCCCAAAAGGAACTAGTTCCTGGAACGTCGTTCCTTGGAACGCCGTTCCGTACAACACTGCTTCGATATGAGGTACAACGGCTTCGTACGCACTTATGCATTCCTGAAGCGCGTGCTGTTGTGGGATAGCGAGAGCGACGCGCTGTCCGTCACTAATTTACTTTCCGTAGCGCCAATCACATTGCCATTGCGACGTTGAGGCAAGCACTATAAAGCCCCTTGTCGTTCTTAAGCAAATTAGAGAGCCGAACGGGAGGAGAGGATCTCGTGTTCGTGGATTTGGGAAATGTAGAAAAGCAGTGTTGCTTGCCGAAAATTATCAATTGTCTTGGAATTCTTGGAATACGGTTTGCTGCAAGCGCCTTCTGTCGCCCTCGGCCGTTCGGCATATCGAGCACGTGCGTTCATTCATGCTCTCAGCACGCTCGTTAGTCACCGCTCTCGGTAATGGCTACGGAGTTCCACACACACGTTTCGGAAAGTCGTCCTGTACTGTGGATATCTCGGAGGAAGCGGCTGTGAATAAGTATGAACAGGGCATAAAGTTGCAGTTTTGCTAGTTAGTAGTAAGTCTGTCAACACTACCGCTGGCTCTTAGCACGTTATGCGCACGTCGAGGTTATCTTAAATGTTAAAAAAAAAAAGAAAGTCATCAATAGAGGCCGGATTTTTAGGGACTAAAAAAGAGCGTTTTAGGCGCCAAAAATAGGCAGGTAAAACGCCGTTCTAGGTCTCCAAAATCGTAAATTTAGGCAGAATAAATTTTTACATAAATTCAAATATTTTTAAACAAAGACGTTTGCGACCTGTATCTGCTACAGCAAGCAATAAATGTTATTGTTTATGACAGCACAAAGACGCCAACAGTTGAACATGGTCATGTATTTCCCGCATGATTCGTAGAACACGGTCTTTCCTTTTATTGTCTGGCATGGTGAGTCAAGTGTCCACCGTCGAATCAACACACTCCTGGGTCTCTTTTCGGCCTGGCCTGCCTCGTTTGCCGGGCTAATACGAGGCGTGCCTTTAATATATATTACCGTTTATTATATATATATATATATATATATATATATATATATATATATATATATATATATATATATATATATATATATATATATATTAACGATCTACCTGTTCATGTAACCTGTAATATTCGCATGTTCGCGGATGATTGCGTCATGTATAAAACAATTACCGATACATCGCACCAAAATTCTCTTCAGGAAAAAATGTTAACCGTCTGCAACAATGGTGTGACTGCTGGCTAACGACACGAAACCCAAATAAATGCAAAGTTGTTATATTTTCCCGCCGACCTAACCCCCTGGTATATGCATATGCAATCAATTACATACCGTTAGAAGCTTAGCCGTCTTACAAATACCTCGGTGTTACTCTAACGATTTATCTTGGAACGCACATATTACTACCGTCATCTCATCTTCTAATAAAGCACATGGTTCCTTTAAACACCTCCTGAAACAAGCTCCAAAGCATGTAAGATTACTAGCCTATCAAACAATAATCCGCCTTAAACTCGAATACGCATGCGCAGTATGGAACCCCCACCAAACATATTTAAGCGACCCTCTCGAATTTGTGCAAAATCATGCTGTAAGGTTCATATACTCTCAATATTCATATCATGTCAGCGTGTCGTCATTGCGAAAAGAATTAGGTCTGCCGACCCTTGCTACTCGTCGCCGTGTATTATCTCTATGTCTTTTTCATAAGTGTTATCATTGTTCACTTAACCAACCACCGTATATTATTCCCGCTGGACGAACATCACATCGAACTGGGCACATGAACCATGTTGGCCGCACCCGCACTCATACTACTACTTTTTCAGGTTCTTTTTTTCCCCGCACAACCGCAGATTGGAACAGCCTGCCTCACCCAATTGCCGCCCTAACCAGCACACCCGCATTCATACAAGGAATATCTCATCATTTTCCAGAATAAAAACCACTGGATGTCATTTTCATCATTCTGACTGTTTGTGTATATCACAAAATCATGTACCCATATTATCCATGTCATGTTTAATGATGCTTATTCACATGTTATTTCTAACCAATTTATAATGAACATATATACCCCCCCCCCCTTTTATGTAATGCCCCTGTTGGGCTTTTAAGGTAATAAAATGAAATGAAATGAAATGAAATGAAAGGGCCATGTGCCGATTTCTCGGCTTGTTCGCCTATTACAGACACTTCGTCAAGGAATTTTCACGGATCGCTGAGCCACTAACTCACCTCACGAAAGCCGACGCGGAATTCAAGTGGGTAACAGCGCAATTTTTTTTAGATGTGAAGCATCTTATGGCGAAGCTTAATCCGGTGGTGGTGGTGGTGTGCCGCGTGGCCTCACTTACTGCGCATGCGCGAACCCTTTAAAAAAAAAACCTCCTCTCCCCCTCTTTCTCCTCATCCCTCCTCACGGCAACCACACCCTCACTGCGCATGCGCGTCCCCTCCCTCTCTCCTCTCCCCCCTCTCTCCTCTAGGCATCCCTCCCTGCGGCGTCCACACTTCCACTGCGCATGCGCGTCCCCCCCTCTCTCTCCTCCCCTCTAGGGCATCCCTGCCCGCGGCGTCCACACTCCCACTGCGCATGCGCGTCCCCGCCCCTTCTCTCTCTCCCTCCCCCCTCTCTCGCCTCGCGACGCCGACGCAGGCAGCGTCTGCTAGCGAGTTTCTTGGTTGAAAAAAACCGACTGCTCGCGCTGCACAACCGTTCACTGGCCACCCCCTATATATGGCAATGGATCTTGACCTCCAAGGTGGTGCCGGTGGGAGATTTCTCCTGTGCGTTGTTGAACAATAAAAATTCGCAGCGTGCGCGTTAACTAAAAGCGGACTGCGGGTCTCTGTGTCCAATCGGAGTCTTCCGTCTCTCATTGCCCATTAGCAGCGATTGGCATGTTCCAGTAGGAAACACCGCTCCATCACTGCGTGCTTTGCGCCTCCCCAGTTTTCTCTCCTGCGCAACGCTGCGATGAGCACCAGCGTCAACGCCGCCGCCAGTGTAAGCGTTAGCGCCCGCTGTTTCACATCTACACATGGTTCCCTTTAGTGGGAGATGGTGTAATTTTTTTAACTCGTCACCTTGGCTGGCGTTCCTATGTTTCAACTAGTTTCAACGAATGTCCATTAACACCGCTATCCGGTGGCGTAAATCCAGCAGAATGGGGGGAGGGGGGGGGGGGGGGGGGCTGACACATCTTGCTATGGCGGCTATTTTGTTTTCATAAATGTTGTTAGTTTTATTTTTCTTATATAAAAATTAAAATGATGCCTTGAAATCAAATTCACAAACGACTATGGTTTCCCAGCGCGCGTAATTGCATTGTTCGATTGAGTCTTTTCTGGAACCGATGGAGCGGCATTTGCGATCTCAATAGTCTCACACAGCTTAGGGGTATTGAACACCGGCACACGATAAAAAAAAAAAGCAT
Source organism: Rhipicephalus appendiculatus (assembly GCA_030522465.1). Taxonomy (NCBI): domain Eukaryota; kingdom Metazoa; phylum Arthropoda; class Arachnida; order Ixodida; family Ixodidae; genus Rhipicephalus; species Rhipicephalus appendiculatus. Next base: position 24,716 of record JALIZH010018662.1, on the reverse strand, counting down.
TAAAAAAGTTGAACGTGCTATACCTAACTCCCAATCCATTCAGATATATGATGTCTGAAGGAGAAATTTCAAGGGAGGATACTTGCAAGGGCTGTTTCCCCAAGCCGGAGCACAATGGGGGTCAGGATACCCCTGACACACCCATGATTTACGCCACGCCACTGGCGCTGTCGCACGAACAGCCTTAACCGTTTTGGTAGGCTGATGTCTCGATTGGTGTCGGCACAAACGCCATGTAAATACGCAAAATGTACATAATCATGTTATATTTGTGCTTTTTGTTTACCACGTAATGTACATTGTATACCTATGGTTCTGTAACAAATTTTGTGTGTCTGTGCATGTTCAGTTCCGTTGAAATGTTGTGTTGAAATGTTATTGATATCCACCGTCTGTGATAATAAATTTCTCTAAACACAAGATAACTATGGTTACGGCTAAGCACGGTTACAGGTAGCTACACCGAACACATAACCCCAGTTAAACCGTGGTGCAAACGGGTGATTGCACGAGAGATTGACACGGATCCAAAAATGGATATTTTAGATTTGATAGAGTGTTTTATATTTTATGCACATATTAACCAGTAGCCCAAAAAGGAACTTAGATTTTTTTTTTTTTTTTGAGCGGCATAATGTACGGGGCAAAAGATAACGAACATATTCAACGCGGAGGGACAAATTTCATCATCTGTCGTTCGCGAAATTTCACGACGATGTAACACACAAACGTTACCGTGACAAATAAGGCATTTTGTGTATGAAATGTGTGCGCAACAAAGAGTAATGTAACATTGTTTGAAACTTGTAGAGCGAAGGACAGTATTTTTGAAGAGTGTCAATTAAAGTATGTGACATTTTATTATAGTTGCTATAAAATAGTTGCTACAAAGTGGATAAGGCTTATCAACTTTGTTTTGAAAATACATTTTGCTTGCTTCTCTCTGCAACGGCAGCTACGTTTCTGGTTATTGAACTGCTGAGCGAGCGTGGCTGGTCTTGAACACCCTCACATGAACACTCGCAATTCTTGCGTAATCATACAGGTTAAAGGGAACAGAAAATGTTTTGCAGAGATACTTTCTACTACAGAATTTGCGCATCTATTTTGCTCGTGCAAGCACGCCGTCAGGATGGGCATTTTTCCTCGTAGGCGGCGCGCGACGCCGTTCATGAGGCACACGCCAACGTAACGAGCCGGCAACGGGAACAAAGAAGGCTTTATCCACATCCAGATGGAGCATTCACCCGAGCAACGACTTAAAGAAGGGCTCAGACTCATTGTTTACTCAGCCTGAGGAGGCTGGCCGCAATAATGAAAGATGACAAGCTACACAAGTGTATTCACTGTGGCCTATTGCAGGCCCTACAAGACCACATATTATGGGGTTGCCCTAACAACCCGCCCCCGAGGAGCTCCTGCGGCCACCTCCCTCACCAGAAGCCTGGGAGAGGTCCTTAAGGAGCACAAACTTGCGAATACAGGCCGGGCTGGCGGACTGGTCTGCTAGTGTTGCGGCCCCCTGGGCCCCAATCTAGCCCCGTGCAACCAGGCTCCCCCATTCCCACTCCAATTTCTGAATAATAAAGTTTATTCCTCCTCCTCCAACGTAACGTTGGCACACGGCATGATTTTCGGTGGCCAAAACGTGACGACAGATACGGACCAAGGGACATCTGGTGTCACATTCGTGCAAATGTTTCCCCAAAAAAGGCGCCAAAGCAGGCCTCCGCGATTGCCTACTGGCACGCGGTGGGCAATTTCGGAGACCAAGGGTCACCAGTTTCAATTTCAACGATCTCCAGAAGAGGTGCTGTTCGGACCCGGAAAAGGCCCATTACTTTAAGTTTCTTGAGTGTTCAGATATGCTTTCCTTGCGGATAGCGTGGATGATTGTATGTCATATTGTGTATAATGTCACATTGAGAAAAATGGCTTCACCGTGTGCCACAGAGTCAGAAGACATCACTGCTACAGGCGTCTTTAAGCCACTATAAAATTGCTAAGGTCTGATACATTTATGCAAAGAATTCTCGTTCAATGAACATCTTGGGCATAATCATTGTGTGGATTAGAAGTTTGATGTGAAACACAAATTTGAGACTTAGAAAAATTTTATTGTGGATTCCTGCAGAAAAAGACACGTTGATTAAAATTTATTATTGTGGAGTAACGGCCGAGGTAACGTCCGCTACATTTTTTTTTCCGGTAACGCTAACGCGTTAACTTTTTTTTTTTTGTGGGTAACATAGGGCGGTAACGCGTTCCTTTTCTGTGAGGTGACGAGTAACGTATATAGTTACTTTTTTTTCGGTAACGCATGCAACACTGCGCTTCAGGAAGTGGCCGTGAACGCGCGGAAAGCTTTCCTTGAGCCCGCTCACTGCAATGTCATGCAGTACCAAAGGTGCCGAGAGGGTAGCTAATCTTCAGTTGGCGATGGTTTTCAGAAAGCATTTCCGAAGAAGTCATCCTCCGTTGTGCTGGACCTCACACCGAGTCTTGATGTCCGCAAGCCGAGCAGATCTCGATAGCTGGCTTTTGATGACTACGAGGATGGATAGCATTACGTTTCGCTTCATCGAAAACCAACGACAACTTGAACCTCGATAGCCATGTAGCCACCTGACACGGTGGTCTAGTGGTTATGGATCTGGAGTGCTGACCCGCAGGTCTCGGGATCGAATCCCGGCCGCGGTGGCTGGATTTTCGATGAAGGCGATAATGCTTGAGGCCTGTGGGCTTAGATTTAAATGCACGCTAAACAACCCCGTGTGGTCGACATTTGCGGAGCCCTCCACTACGTCATAATCATATCGTGCATGGCTTTGGGACGTTAAACCCCAGATATTACTATTGATAGCAAGAGAGCCGAAACTATAGCAGACCCATTTAAGAAAGTTCGGCAATTCGGTCCACATTGCAATTTCCCCCGCTGAACAAAGAACCGCGCGCGGGGTCGCTTTGTCAACCCTTGGCGGTCTGAGAGCAGTCTGTCGCAGCGACCAGATAACGTCGGGACGAGATCTGGGGAAAGAGGCTGTATACAAAGGCGAATGAATTTCGTGGAAGGCTGCGTGCAAGGTTGCAAAAGATAAGTAACGAGTAACGGGACACCTCACGTTACCAAAAAACAGTAACGAAAGTACCTTACCTGGTACGGTTCTGAAATAGTAACGAGTATACGTTACTAAGTTACTGAACAAAGTAACGTGTTGCCGCCAACACTGTTGTTCACCTTATAGTGTCCCTTTAAAGGCGCGCGGCCACTTCGCGTGTATTTTTCGTGCCTGTTTGTAAAGCACTGAGGGGGGCTGTGGCAAAAGCCTCTTGTACGCACACACACGCGCACGCACACACACACACACACACACACACACACACACACACACACACACACACACACACACACACACACACACACACACACACACACACACACACACACACACCTTCAGAAAGTAGGAAAAATCGTTGTGCATCAGGCAACGCACTCTTCCTTTTTTACGTCAGCACTCAGGCACGTGCCACTTCAGGCAGCGAACGAGGGACTCGGTCTCACCAATAATCGTATATAAAAGCAGCGTCGTTCCGCCAACAGTGAAGAGCGCTGACACTGCGCACGAGGGCTCAGCCCAGGCGCCCATCGTTCTTGCAGTAATCTATAGTAACGCCAGGACGCCCCGCGTGCGCGGCTCGCCTGACCTCCAGTAACGATTAAGATTCTGGACGACGTCATCCTTAACGCGGCAGAGTTTTAGATGCGAAGCGTCTTATGGCGAAGTTTAATCCGGTGGTGGTGGTGTGCGGCCGATCCACCCCTTACTGCGCATGCGCGAACCTTCTCAAAAAAATAAAGAAAAAAAACCTCCTCTCCCCCTCTCTCTCCTCTAGGCATCCCTCCCCACGGCGACCACACTCTCACTGCGCATGCGCGTCCACTCCCTCTCCCCCCCTCCTACGCTCCGCCCTCTCTCCTCTGGGCATCCTTGCCCGCGGCGTCCACACCCCCCACTGCGCATGCGCGTCCCCCTCTCTCTGCTCTCCTACGCTCCCCCCCCTCTCTCGCCTCGCGACGCCGACGCAGGCAGCGTCTGCTAGCGAGTTTCTTGGTTCAAAAACCGACTGCTCGCGCTGCGCAACCGTTCACTGGCCACCCCGTATATATGGCAATGGATCTTCACCTGCAAGGTAGTGCCGGTGGGAGATTTCTCCTGTGCGTTGTGTTGCAATAAAAATTCGCAGCGTGCGCGTTAACCAAAAGCGGACTTCAGGTCGCTGTGTCCAGTCGGAGTCTTCTGTCTCTCATTGCCCATTAGCAGCGATTGGCATGTTCCAGCAGGAAACACCGGTCTATCACTGCGTGGTTGCGCCTCCCCAGGTTTCTCTCCTGCGCAACGCCGCGATGAGCGCCAGCGTCAACGGCGCGCCGCCAGTGTAAGCGTTAGCGCCCACACATGGTTCCCTTTAGCGGTAGACGGTGTAATTTTTTACCTCCGAGCACCCCGCCGAACGATGCTGCCACCGAGCGGCCGCGTCGCTCTACCAGGCATCGACGTCGCCTCGAGGTCGGGAATAACACATCTCGAGTTAGTTGGTTGTGCATACTGTTGCGACTGGCCTGCTGCAGGGAGCCGACCAGCGGGTAGCGTGGTGCCGAGCGTAAGGTGTCGAACCGCAGGCCCATCGATGTCGGAGCAGAGAGCCGTGGCAGTGAGCGACTCGGGAGGAAAACTTAACAGAAGTTTATTTACATGACGAAAGATGACAGATTGAGAGCGCCAATTACAAAAAATGTCTTGGGCTTTTATGTCGCCGCGTTGCCAACTCTGGGCGCATTGTCCACATCGTTGGCCAATACGGCTCTCGATGGCCTTGTAGCTCCACCCACGAGACTGGGGACCGACGTCCAATAGGTGCACGTGGAGAGGGCACCGTCGAAACGATGACCAAATATGGTCACGACAAGAGCACCACGGTTTTGCGCACAGTACTAACTTTTGCACACGTTTCCAGATCTTGGCCGGTGCTGGTTCCCGGAATTCTTCCGGCCGGGGGGGTAGAGTCTCTGTGATCGTGCCGAAGAATGTCACGGCTTGTTAGGAAGACCCTCCGCCAGGCAACAACACGCAGCAGGTGTTCTGTGGCCTGGACCTCGGCTTTGTCTCCTCGTTGCTTGGAATGTGACGAGCAGCCTCATCCCCCCGCCGGCCGCATCTTGCCACAAAGGGCTGTTAGCGGCACTGCCGCTGGAATTTCTGGTCACTTGACCACGCCGCACGCTCGTAGGCATTCCAGGAAAAGGGAGTAGACCTGCGCTCCCGAAGGGCAGCGAACCCGGGAGGAACTTTAGAAAAATAGGAGCATTGTCCGCGGCCTCTGCCGCGACGGCTTCAAGGCCGATCGTAACAGCTTCCCCGGAGGCCGGTTGAGACCTCGACGTACAAAGGTCGAACACCTTTGTGGGGGAGAGGTCGATGAAGGCGACGCTGAAGAAGTGACGTCCTGCGCTCTACCGCCGCTGCTCTGCTGCATTCCTCTGCCAGCTCTGGTGATCTCGAACATCTGGTTTCGTCGTCCAATGTCGCAGAGGAGTTCTTCGCCTTGCCAGCCCGTTTTGCTTCCCGGAAGAGAGCACCTGGGTCAACCACATGAGAACCACAACCGCAAAGCCAGCAAGCGCCCGAACTCTCTCCCTGAGACCCACCAGGCTTTTCACCCAAACAAAAACATTCCCTGCTTCTTAATTACAGCAGCAGCAATTCCAACAACCTGAAATAGGCTCCTCAAATGCACAAACGCATGTTGTGGCAACGCACAACAATGAACAAAAAAAAAAGACAATAGTAAACCTTAGACACATAACCAAAAAAAAAATACCTATTAACACAAGCCTGAGTACCGATGCCATCAAGTTCCCTAGAAACAGCGACTTGAGCCCTCAACGTTGCCATTTCAATTCGGGGGACACCCTCACGCTTGTCCTACCACTCTTCCGACGCGCTCGCGGTTTCGACCGGGTGAGCGCGCCCACAAAGCCATTCTCGAACGCGGGGTTCTTCTGCCTTAACAACCAATCGGATCTGTTTGAAAACAGATAACCATACTGCATCGGCAGATAGGCAGACACAGCTGCCTTTGTATGCAATACGCCAAAGGGGCCGTCGATGCGAACCTTAGCAATCGGAAGGCATACATTTCGCGCTTCCGCCGACTGCTTAATCCAAGTGCATTCACCTGTGAACTGCCCCGGTTTTACATACGAGGAATGGACCACGTCCACCGTTGCTGCCGAATCTCGCAGCACGCGACACCCCTTTCCGTTTACCCTCATTTCTTTAATATATGGCTCCAAAAGTTGCATGCTTTCAACCCCACTGTCAACTGACAGGCAAGCAACCCTTGGCTCCTCGCAGAACGCAGCCATATGACCTGGCTTGTGGCAATTGTAACACACAAGTGGTCGCCTCTTTTCAAAAGCACTCTTTTTGTGCTGTTCTCGAGCCAGATTGGCTTCTTTCGCCTCATCCCCTGTCGCTAAGGGTTCGGCGTTGTGCGCTTGATTCTCTTGGACGGACTGTCCATTCCACCCAGTTGCCCTCTTACTCTGGCACTCCCGCTGGTGAATCTCCTTTCTATCAAGCGCACGGCGCGAGACGAACTCTTCTGCAAGCTCCGCAGCCTTCGAAACAGTGCTAACGTCCTCCCTGTCTTGCACCCAGAGCCTAACGTCTTGGGGCAAACGACGATAAAACTGCTCGAGTCCGAAGCATTCAACCACTTTCTCTTTATCCTCGAATGCCTTAGCCTCTTTGAGCCCTCATATTAGCCATTAGCTTGTATGCAAAGTCAGCATACGACTCATCTCTCTGCTTTACCGCGTTCCGGAACTTCTGCCTGTATGCCTCCGCTGACATTCTATAACTCTTCAGCAGGTTCGACTTAACCTGGTCGTAATCATCTGCTTCCTCCTTTGTCAAGCGCGCAATTACATCGGCAGCCTCACACGGTAATAAGGTCAGCAAGCACTGCGGCCACATAACTCTGGTAACACCCGCCTTCTCGCATGTGCGCTCGAAGTTTACCAAAAACAGACCTATGTCCTCTCCGGAGCGGTAGGGTTGCATAAGGTCCTTCATTCTGAACGACTTTCGTTCTACTCCGCTAGATGCTTCGCTACCTTCTCTACTACTTCGAGCCTTGAGCAGCTCGAGTTCAAGGCGCTTTAACTCAAACTCCTTTTCCAATCGCTTATTCTCCTCTACCACGAGCCTCTCATTTCTTTCTTCTGCTTCGCGCTTTAACTCAAGCTCCCTTTCCAAACGCCGATTCTCCCTTTCTTCTGCTTCGCGTTTTAGCTTCTCCTTTTCCCCAATCAGCTCCAGACACTCTGAGAGCTCGTCGTCATCTGCCTCAAGGTTCTCAATAGCTGCGATTATCTCTGGCTTTCTCATTTGCTCCTGGACATTCAAACCCAAACTTTTGGCTAACTCTAGCAAAAGCGGTTTTTTCAGTGCCTTTAGATTCATGGTTGCTGCAAGTGCTGCTAATTCTTCACTATTACAAAAACAACTACGTTCTCGTGCTCAGATCCACGTAGAACAGTAGGTACCGAAATTACCACCTTTTCCAACAAAACTCAAAACAAAGCCTGGTAAAATCTCAGTGAAGAAAAGTCAAGCACTCACCACACCCTCCAGCCATGATCTCGGCGGAGTCGATCCCGACGCTGGCATCAGTTTGTTGCCGACTCGGGGCTAGCAGGATCCCACCGTCTGCCATCCAGTTGTTGCGACTGGCCTGCTGCAGGCGCCGACCAGCGGGTAGCGTGGTGCCGAGTGTAAGGTGTCGAACCGCAGGCCCATCGATGTCCGGAGCAGAGAGCCGTGGCAGTGAGCGACTCGGGAGGAAAACTTAACAGAAGTTTATTTACATGACGAAAGATGACAGATTGAGAGCGCCAATTACAAAAAATGTCTTGGGCTTTTATGTCGCCGCGTTGCCAACTCTGGGCGCATTGTCCACATCGTTGGCCAATACGGCTCTCGATGGCCTTGTAGCTCCACCCACGAGACTGGGGACCGACGTCCAATAGGTGCACGTGGAGAGGGCACCGTCGAAACGATGACCAAATATGGTCACGACAAGAGCACCACGGTTTTGCGCACAGTACCAACTTTTGCACACGTTTCCAGATCTTGGTCGGTGCTGGTTCCCGGAATTCTTCCGGCCGGGGGGTAGAGTCTCTGTGATCGTGCCAAAGAATGTCACGGCTTGTTAGGAAGGTCCTCCGCCAGGCAACAACACGCAGCAGGTGTTCTGTGGCCTGGACCTCGGCTTTGTCTCCTCGTTGCTTGGAATGTGACGAGCAGCCTCATCCCCGCCGGCCGCATCTTGCCACAAAGGGCTGTTCGCGGCACTGCCGCTGGAATTTCTGGTCACTTGACCACGCCGCACGCTCGTAGGCATTCCAGGAAAAGGGAGTAGACCTGCGCTCCCGAAGGGCAGCGAACCCGGGAGGAACTTTAGAAAAATAGGAGCATTGTCCGCGGCCTCTGCCGCGACGGCTTCCAAGGCCGATCGTAACAATACCGAGGCGAAAACAGCGCGCACTTGACGAGGACAGACCGAGGAATGACAAGACACAGGCACTGACTAACAACTTAAGTTTTTTACTGTTCATACGCCATAAATATATAGCACGCGTATCAACAAAAAAAAAAAGGGGGGGGGGGGAGAGGCACAGCAAAAGGAGCAAGGCCTGATAAATGAACAGTCAAAGCAGTTTACCAAGAGGGACTATGATTATGTAGCCCCGTGATTATGTACCCTCGAGGTCCCATATTTAGGGGAAATTCCGAGAAATGTTATGATCCCTAGTATCATCAGATCATCATTATCAAACTGATTATGCACATCGCTTCTTACCACGATAAAATCGTCGCTTTTAAAGTGACACTAAAGCGCAAAACGATTTTTCTCGTATTAGTAAACTGCTCTTTCACGATACCTAAAATACCACGCTTGCTGCGAGAAGAATGCGCAAAAAGAAAAGATGGCCACCTTGAATTTTCCGCAACATTCGCCGTGATGTCACATATTTTGACGGCGCCTACTAGGGTCTACGTAGATCCTTATCGTTGAAAATGAAGTGCATTGTCCTCTGAGGGGGACCACAGATTTAACATACCAAGTTTGAGGAAATTTTGTGGACCCAATCGCGCCAAAATACGATAAATACACTTTGGGTTCAGTTACGTCATGCGTGGAGATTTCGGCGCGAAATTTAAAAATGAACCTATGACCTTGATTTTTTTCCTCTATCAATAAAACTGTGATGGTGAAATTAACGACATTAGCGTTCTCAGACTATTTCAGACGTTCTCAGACAGAATTGTCCTCCGCGGTGGTATAGCGGTTAGGGTACTCGGCTGCTGACCCGAAGGTCGCGGGTTCGATCCCGGCCGCGGCGGTCGCATTTCGATGGAGGCGAAATGGTAGAGGCCCGTGTACTGCGCGATGTCAGTGCACGTTAAAGAACACCAGATGGTCGAAATTTCCGGAGCCCTCCACTACGGCGTCTCTCATAATGATATCGTGGTTTTGGGACGTTAAACCCCAGATATTATTTCAGACTAAAATTTATCAATTCAGTCTGATTCATTGTTTCTCTTTAGTGTCCCTTTAAAATGTCAGTTGCTTTCCGTTTCAACCAACGTATTTTTTCAGGTCACATCGTCTCTTCGAGAGCCAAGTGCGGCAGCATGAATTTAAACCATTTAAACGCCCGTTTGCTGGGTTCTTAGATTGGGCCATTTGAGCCTGGGATGTTGCTTCGATATTGCGTTTTCGAACTTGAGATCGCCGGTACGTTCCATAGTCTGTGTTGGCAAAATTCGAAGGGGCGGGGTGAAGTGTACGAAATGCACCTTCGCGTTCACTGACTTGGGTGCACGTTGACGGGTGGGGTAACCATATTCTGAAGTACCCCGCCCCTTTCCCCTGTACGATGTGCCTCATTATAAAATCGTGCTTTCATGTCTCAATATATGTCAATAGAGGAAGGGGGTAAGACGACAATCTTCTTGAACATACGCGTAAATATGTTTTCGGCAAATGGAGCAGCTTTTATTGCGGGCATGTGTCATTTAGTGCCTGAGTCACTTATTGAAGAGTTGGCAATCGAGATAGCGCTGAAATATGTAGAACAATAAGCGCCATCACCTCGATAATTACGCGACAATAATCTGCAAATGATTCATATTTAAGCTTTATCCAGCAAAGGTATTCAATCCACGGAGTCTTCTATAGGGTTAAAATAAAAGTAAGGGCTCAATGTGCTCATTGCGCTGTAATGCAATTTCAAACTAAATGCAATGCAGTACAATGCAATTGAATGCAATTTGAAAGTAAATTTGCTCTAATGGTCCCTTAATTGTTTAGTTTTTTTTTTGTTTTTTTTTTTCATTGGCTGACGTCTGTGTTTTGTGGTCCGACTAGAAATTTGTTGAAAATTTTATTTTACAAGTTTCTTTGCCTTTAATCTCACGGAGAGCTTAAAACACACCCTGTGGCAGTATTTCTACTCTGCAAATTAAATATGAGGCTAAAGAAAAGCTGACTCAGTAGGTGTCATTCAAAGCAGTCTTTTCAGACGCCACCACGTCCATCCTAATTCGTATGAGGAGTCACGACGACGAGAACTATACTGCGAATGGCACAGAGACAGGAACAGATACAAAATGAGCACGCGAACGTTTCTTACTGCTATCGTGGTGCGGGCCACGGGGGGATTTCATTACACGGGCCACCCGGAAACAGTGCACCAGTGCTGTACAGACTGGACTTTAATAAACTGTGGCACCCGGGCCAGGCTGAATTTCGGGGTGCCAATGGGGTTCCTCGCATATTGCGGCGGCTGCTGTCTTCGTGCCACCGACGCCTGTAGCGTACCTTAATTTTGTCCCTTCGTTACGAGTTTTGTATACGAGGTCTGAAAGTGCGAAGCGCGCCTGTGACCATACTTGATATCATTTTTTTTAAATATATAATCATCGCCTTGCTTTGTGTTCACGCCTTCGTGCTTCGCACTGTGTATTTGCGGGTCGCCCCACTCTCAGAGCGCGAACCGTAAGCCTGCAGTCTTGCGGAAAATGAACGTTTGCATGATTCTGTGCTACGATCGTACAGTCGTATTCTATCTTCTCATTTTTTTTAAAGCCCTCCCGCTTATTCTTCAGGAATACAATCACCAGTCTTCTTCCCCTTTCTCGCTCGCAGTTTGTTTTTGTTACTTTTGCTTCTTGACAGCTTTTTCCCGGCGCTAAGCTTCCCGCTCCAAGGAGTAATTGCCGGTCCCTGGAATAGTGGATTTATTACAGGCGACTCTATGCGTGGCTTCGTCAGAAGGCGAGCCCGAAATTAAAACACTCCGGAATATTACTCTTCTACGTGCAGGACAGCGGCCGTTTCATTCCGTGGCCGGAAAGTTAATGCGCGCGCCGTTCTCTTATTTAAGCTTTAGCTATAAGTGTCATGTCTTTCATGACATTTTCTTTTAAATCTTCATTAATATACCTCTTGCTCGGTAGTTCATAAAACATCGAATGTTAATCAAATCATTTGAAGTAAACTTACAGTGGTTAGTATGTAGCGAATTTCTTGAAATAGCGCTGCAAGCATTTATAAGGAAGGCTTCTATGACGCGATCAAACCTACTCTACTTCTTTTTTTTTTTTTTATTGCTGTTGTTGTCGGCAGAAGCTGAACGTAGCGATGTTATCGACGCTATTGAATGCATAGTACGCGTATATGTATTATATTTAATGCAAAAGATTCGCAACTTTCAGCTACGGTGGCGCCGCCACGCGGCAACCGGCGAAAGCCGTGATGCGGTGACACGGCCGGACTGGAGGAGCGGCACTCTCTTACGGCCTGCGCTTCGTGTCTAGTTCCCACCTTTCACCACCGCAAGTTCGCGGCGCTGCGGCCCAACCCTCGCGGACCTATAACCCTCGCCAGTACAGCTGTAGGGAGGAGCCAACGTTTATAGAACCTGTTCAGTTTGAAAACTCGGCGGTGTTGCGCGGCGCCGCCGCAGCGGTGGCTGGAAGTGGCGCTGTTGTCGCAACAGGCTTCAGCCAGTCCAGCAACGTGCGCCGGATCGAGTGTGTGTTTGGCTGCGGTTGCGCTGTGTCCGCGTGTTGTAGTACGCTCACTGAAGAGATTTTGCTGATAGCGTGGATGTTTGTTCGTCTGCAGTCCCGACTTGTTGTGTGCCTGGATGCACAAGCGGCTATAGGACTTCCGAGAAACTTCTGGGCTCCACGTGATTCGGCTCTCTGTGCAGCGTGAGATCGCGCTATTCCCCGTCTTGACAAGAGGCTGTCGGACAAATTGCGCGTTTGCGATGTGCATTTTCATGCCGAGAACATCTTGAAAACGTACAGGCACGTTTTCGACGGGAAAAAAGTCGAAATCACTTGCGGTAATGAAGTGGAGTCTTCTGCAGGGAAGTGTACCTGAAGTTTTTCCTATAGCCTCCCGCCGTATCTCGCGAAGCCGCCAGAAAAAAAAAAAAAAAAGAAAAAACAAGATTCCAGATCGAGGAATGACGGTAGAAAAAAAAGTTCTTTGAAGCGTGTTAAATCACCCTGCGAGTCTGAAAACTGTGCGGATAACTCAGACTTCACTTCGGCAGGCCGTGCGCTCGGTTTGAGTGGTATTGAAAGTGTTCGTTCGCCGTCTGCGGGTTGGCGCAGCTGACAGCTGTGATGAAAACGGTAGTTTTGTGGCCTTTTAAGCTATAAACGCTCAAGAGCGCACGCTGGTCATTGAAAAATGCGTCTTCGTCGCTGAAGATATGTCAGTGAGCGTTAGTGTGCATGGGCGTGTTGCAAAAGACATTTAAATCTAGCACTATCACAGCGCTTTCATACCTGACAGAACTGCAAATGCGCTGTGCCGCTTAGTCGATCTGCATGACAATTTTAAGCGATGTTTCCTAATCTTCCTGACGCTTCTTGGGCACTTAAAAGAAACCGTAATGGGTTATGCGAAGGATGTGAGCACAACCCAGTGCACAACTCGCGCGGCTCCGATGAAATTCGGTAGTTGGGTTTTTCACAGGACCTACCAGAAACTTTGAAGTCTTCCCCTTTAGCTGAACAACATTGTCGAAGCTGCTCGCTTTGTTATTGAAAAGTGGATTTAGACAATGATCAACACTAATGCCTGTCGCGCTGAAGTTTATGAAAGCCGCAGCGTCCGCCGAGCACTGAGTGCTTGCTATAGTTCGCGCAACATAGAACACCATCTAACGCACTTTTAAACATTCTTGCTAATGTATTAAACCTGCACGATTACCTGAAGATAAAAACTAATCGTTCTCGTCGTTGCGTTTTCAAGCAACTCAATATTTGCGCGGATAGCAGCTGCATGCGCGACGCTCGCTCCCGCTTCGTCGTCTGCTAAGTAGAGCCTGTTGCTGCGGTAGCGCCACCTGGACCGGAAGTAGGTTTTGCGCCGCTTTCAGAGTATGGCGGAGGCGGAGAGTTTGGCAACTGAACAGGTTCTATAGACCTTTTTAACGTGGGCGCCGCCATATTGCTTAGCGGGCGCCGCCATCCCTCGTCTGGCAACTCTTCTGGCATGTGCGAAGCTCCACGGTTGCATGGTAGGTATACGTGCGGCCGCAGTTTTAGTCGTTTTTTTTAGTTCTGACGCGGTGAATTTCGATTGAAGTGGTGCAGGTTCTTTAGAGAATTAGTCTGTGAGGCATTTTGAGTATGTTTAAGCCGTTGAGAGTCTATTCTATGATTATACGGTGCCGCGAACGAGTTCCACTTGGTGGAAGCATTATATCTACAGCACTGACTTTCTGCTCGAAGAACGCGCAATATTTTCAGCTCTGTCCTTTCCAGGAAGAGCAGCAACACTTCGAGGGCACAGTTAATTTTTTTCTCGCGCTGTAGGTATCGGCTTTTCTAACGCGATTTGTTTACGCCACGCCGTCGCATCGGCTACCGCTCTTACATGAAGCCGTGTGTTGACGTTTAGTGGTTAGTTCCATTTCATGGCACGGACGGCTTTGTTTGCTGCCTTGAAACTTATCTCGATTGTTTTTCAACTCAATCCAGATAGCGCTTGATCACGATCGAAATTGCGCCGTGTGCCTCTGCACAACAGACTGTTTGGCGACCTACTCTTCGTTTCTTCGTAGGCACCAACTCTTGCTTTACTATTCGTCGCCGTGGTACTTTGACCTGCGATAGATAGAAATGTTACATGGGGCTGTTTATCGGATAAAAATATTGTCATTGTTGGAATAGCCGTATAGGCTACGTATCTTCCGTTCATAGCCGAGCTCGAGCATCGGCGTCGATCGGGGCCATTGCGCTTCATTCGCCAGAAAGGAAGTGTTCTGAACATACCCGAGAACACGCGGAAGGCACAAAGTTTTTCCTATTTAAGCTAGCAAGCCATAAACGCCGCTGCTCCTCGTCAACAGGAAAACGATTTAACTTGAAGAGTCCGCAGCCGCAAAGAGACTCCGTGTCTGGTGATGCACTTCGCATTTTCTCCCGACAGCAGTTTCCTTTTTCTGTAGTTGTTACTACACCCAAAAACAGCACAGTGGTTCCCTGTTGACTTATTACTTGCCGGCATGGCAATGAAAAAGAAAAGAATCCGCAAGTTGACCTACAACACGCAAAAATTCCTCGACAATGACACACATCCCAGCGTCAACACACGCACTCCAAGCCAGCGAGCACGAGCCAGAAAGGAGGAAAGCGCTGTTGCCAGACCTGTCCTCCTCGCCCGTTAAAAAGGTCTATAAACGTTGGGGAGGAGCGGCGCCCGCGCACTTGAAATATTCCGCGGCAGATCAAAAACACGTGCGGCACGCGTGGTCGGCTGACTCGGTCAGAAGCGAGGCGTCGAATGAGAAAGAGGAGGAGTGAGAGGGAAGAGGGTCGGGTCGAAGCTCCCCCCACGCGGCGATCCCTGCAACGAGTAGTCAAGAATCTGCCCTATTGTTCCCTCCTTGGGTGCGCAGGCCGTAAGAGAGTGCGCGCGCGTCGCTCCTCCAGTCCGGCCATGGCGGTGATAGAACGAAACCTCGCCTGGCGACAACGTGCGAGACGCGCATCGTCGTCCTCTTATCCCACAACGTCTTGCACGTGCGGCAACTGAATTACGATGGATTTTGTTGGTGCAAGATTGCGGAACCTTCGAGCTTCATTAATGGGCAAATAATACAAGAGCAATCGCGTGTGCTGCTATGCTCAAACCGCATCGCGAAAGGCGTCGTAAGCGTGCTTGGTTTTCTTTTCGGTTGGCGAAAGAAAATAAATGCGCTATCCAACTGCTCATCGTGAAACTTCTCACAATAACATTGTGGTTACCAGCGTGCACTTGAAATCGACTGACTTCTGGGACGGAGACGGAACAGAAATGCTCGGATTTTATGTACCAAAACCACGATACGATGAGACACGCCGTTGTGAGGACCTCCGATTAATTTTGACCACGTTCTTTAACGTGCTCTTAAATCTAAGCAAACTGTTGTTCTTTTGCATTTAGCCTGATCTATGGTTCCGCCACCGTGGCCGGAAATCGAGCCCGTGCCACGAACTCGGCAGCACGGCGCTTTGCGTGCTGAGCTACCTCGGTGGGTAACCCTGAGACACAACAGGCGAGTGCTCTTGGTTTTTACTTTTTTTTGTTTACAATAACACGGTTAATACAACTATGCTTTCGCGAGCGAAAAACACATGAAAACAGCCCGACGCAACTGACGCTTGCGAGCGACAGGTGGGCGGACGCCGCCACCATCCGCGATCGAGCGCCAACTTGTCTAGGGCACTCATATTTTAGCAGCGTGATTGATATTTGTAGTCTTATGCTTGCGTCGACATACGCAAGCAGTTTTCTCGACATCGATATGAAGAGCGAAGGTGGAAGCAAAGCAAGCCGGTTGGGCGAGACGGCCTGCAGTGTAGCTGTTTACCTGCGAAATGTCTATAGCATCGTTGTTCCCGATCTCGCTAGTAGCTTGTAAGCCGACGCTGCTTTCAATAAATGGCACACTGGAGCACCGCTTTATTGGATTAGGAATTAGTTTGCATAATAAAACAATTGTAGCCCATCTTTTTCATGTCAGCGATAGCGGCACTACCGGTAAATACGTCGGCATCCTCGGTCAAGATGATCGGAGTGGCAAAGAAATGACCGGTAGCACCAGCGGCTCTAGTCTCCCGTGCTATTTACCGCTGGGGATATATGGTCACGCCATCGGTGGACGGAGCGGATGACAAAAATCTGCCGATTTTGACGCACGCTGTATGCCCGATCCGGCGACCCAGTACGACTGATGATCACCGTACCGGCTGCTGCACCAGCGCGTCGGACGTCGAATCCTACGCAAGATCATACCGTGTGTCTCGCACTTTATGCACTCAAGCATAAGCTGCTTCCTTCACGGGAATTTCAATGCCGTGGAAAATTATCCCAGCAGCAAACGGCCGCAACCATGCATTGACAACACATGCGACGAAGGCTCCGTGTGTGCAAGTGATCACCGCAACGACAGCCATATTGGTTTTCTTGTGGCGCCCCCCTATAGTCGCTGAAAGTTGCGAATAGGGTGGAGATTGGGGAGCCCGCTCACAACAGGAATGCAGAGCAGCTTTCCCACATGCGTGCTATCTCTTCATCGATAGTATTAACGCTGTTATTGTTCGCCAAGGAATGATGCTTTGGCTACGCTAACCCAATACTTGTAGTAAAGGCGTAAAGCGATGATCTTTTGCAGAAGAATTTACAAGCAGGACGGAGGGGGGGAAAAGCCACTACTTTCAATACCGTTGTCAAAGATAATCGAAATGTTTTTATCATTTCTTTTTCACGTTCTGTATTGAATGAGTATGATCAAATACCAGCTTACTACTTTCCTATGTGAAGCATCGAAGAACTATGCGGCAACTCACAACACAGGTCGCTTAGTGTGCTCGCAAAAATTGAATAATGAACAGAAACGCATTGCAAGGCCACAATAAGATAGGCACTTGAATTCAGAAAGGTGCATAAGGTTAGGGTAAGCAGCAGTCGGCCATTTATTTCCGGTTGTATCAGCTCCTTTCCTAAGATATCTGCGTGGTTGCTAGCGAACATCTGTGTAACTAGTACGATCACAATAAATCTAGAATCTTCGTGAAGCTTGAAGGCCTACAATTTCCTATACGAATCGACGATGTATTGTACGAAATTACGTTTTTCCGTATCACTCCCCTCCGGGCTGCCTAACAAAATGCATTGCAGATCGTCGTCTGCATGCGCTACTGCAAGCGTCATGCCGCAGTATCATAACAAGCAATGTTTAATGGGGAGCTTTGTAAACTGTAGCAAACAACGCAAGCAATAACAAATTATTAAGGGTGTGCGAATATACGAATTTTGAATTCGAATCGAATAATACCTTATCGAATAGGAGGACTTTTTGAGGGCCTAGTTGGTGCATACTGACATAAAAACTTAGCGCAATTTAAAGACGAGACACACAAGCAAGAAACACCAGTCCCTCGTGTTTCTTGCCTGTGTGTCTCGTCTTTAAATTGCGCTAAGTTTTTATGTCCTTATCGAATAATTCGACTCGACTTTCGAACAGCTGGTATTCGAATTTCGAATAATTCGACAGGGCGAATATCTAAAACGCGACGAAGGCCAATGGTACAACTTGGTTAGGGTGGGTGGTGTTCCAAGGATTAGCGCCAACCGTCCACAAAAGAGTCTTTCAGGCTTCTTGGACACTGGGAGTTCCCCCCCCCCCTCACCCTCTCGCTGCGGAGAATGTGTTTGTTGTTTATTCCTGCACTCGCCTACACCTGTCCAGGCGCTTCTACTGCACGTGCAAAGACGCATCGTTGTCCAAAAAAGGGAGCGGTCCTCGCCTTTCAAGTATGAGGAATGCGATGGTGGTGGAATGCGCACGCGAAGGGCGTGTTTCTGCTGACATTTCTTTCGGGGAACCTGTGTTTGCGACGAGTGGTGTGCAGGTGTGGAGTGACATCATAGTTCGTCAAGACTTGACAGTAATCAAGAAGGGACAGCACCCCCTCTCTATCTCTCCTCCTGAAGCGGTTATGGAGGGAAGGTCAAGTGGACGCCCCCTTGGAGGCGGTAACCATGTGCGTCGGAGGGACGTTCCCTTCAAATGGTCACTCGTGCAGTGATTGGACATTTTAATGAAAGCATTTCCCTAACAAGGAATATGAACTGTATATAACGAGCCGTCGAGCTCCCGCTCGACACGAATCTGCCATCTTTCATCATGTAAATAAACTTCTGTTAAGTTTCCTCCTCCCGAGTCGCGCACTGCCTCGGCTCTCTGCTCCTGACATCGGTGGGCCTGCGGTTCGACACCTTCGCTCAGCACCACGCTACCCGCTGGTGTGCTCCAGCAGCAGGCCAGTCGCAACAGTGGCTAAAACAAACGCTAACGTCCTTACAGTAGGCCTTTCGTTAAAACTTGCACAAATATCCTGGTTCAAAAGTGAATGCATGTTTATTTTAAAAGAGATTATGCCATTTCTGCACGTAAAAAACACGTGGGAGAACTGTCAAGCCCTGCACAACTTCATTTTCGAAGCGAAGGCACGGACTTCTTGCGTAGTTCGGTCGCGTACGCCGCAAGCGCCGTAAAACGTACCTACTTTCGCCCGCGATGCCCTCAGTGATCGGCTTCACATGTGAAAATGTGTTCAAGGAGCACTGACACAAAAATTTTGCACTTTTTTTTTTGTTGCGATAGCTTATGACCCACTTATCACGGCTGCAAACCTGGTTTGCGCGAGTGCGCGACGGTTATTTATTTAGAGACGTTTTTAGAGCGCCCAGTCGCAGTTTCGGTTTCAAAGAGCACCGAGCTAGGCAGGAGCAGTTCCGGTGGCAAGATAAACGCAGCTGGCCACGTGACCACGCAAAACTATGAAGTGGGCGCCACGCGCGCGAGCGAACGCCGCACTGACCAGCACTGACAGCCACCACAGCCAGCACACGCAAAGCCGCAGGCAAGGAGGAAGGAATCGCAGGCAGCGCAAGGCGTGTGCCAGTAACCAGCCAACACAAACTCGTGACGTAGGTTTGTTTACATTGCCACTGCGTTGATGTCGGCGTCGCGGGGGGCTCCGCATCTCGCTCAGTCGCGCGGCATACACTTTAAAATTGATTTTAAATATGTTCTAGGCTATATTTGCCCTTGATATTTCGTAGATGTTGTGTATGTCTCCACATAAATCTATCTCGCTCATTATCTCGCCTTCGAAATTTTGTGCCAGTGCTCCTTTCACGCTGCGCTTTCGCCACTGCCGGACCACACCACTCGTTCACAAGCGCCCATAGCTCCGGCGCGAAGTTAAAACGCTGCTGTGAACGGGCGTCCGATATTTTTGGGCCCGGAGCACCTATGGCGATGAAGCACGACATCACCATTGTCAGATGAGTCATATTGCGCGACCATAGGATGAAAAAAAAAAATAAAAAATACAGCTACCTTTCCCTCTGTTAGCCTTTAGGATTTAAGGAGTGGTGCTACTGACTGGAATGGTGTCTTTTCTATCGACATGGTTGTGCGCCCACAAAAGCTGAAATTGAAGCAAAAGGAAAAGCGAACGAGTGCGTAATAGCGGTGTCAGAACGGCATAGCGCCCTCAGTTTTCCTTTGCCTTCCCATAACTGGCGGTCCTCGTTTAGTGTAAATTTACTATTCGATATTCGATTCGATATTTTTGGCCACTATTCGGCACTATTCGATTCGAGCTGTAATTTCACTATTCGCACACCCCTACAAATTATCGACAGTGCCGTATGGTACTGTATTACACAATCGAGTATTACACATTTTCCTTTGAATGAAGGAAAGAAGTGTAAATTTATAGGCCCCTTTGCTTTGTTAAACTCAATATTAATGAGAACTAACAGTCAATGATGCCAAGGAAAGTATAGGGGATGTTATTAGAAGTAAGTGTAATGTAAATGTAAATAAAGAAAAGTGGACGTAAAGATAACTTGCCGGCAAGTTATCTTTTCGTCTACTTTTCGTCCACTTCCGTGTGCACTCGCATCGGACACGGAAGGTAGCCGCACCAAAAAACCGTTCTTAGAGTCTTGGCATATCCAAACACCTGGAAATATCAACCGCTAAACTGGGACCCTGCCGAGTGTGTGTATGTACATGGTCTCCGGCACCAATGGAGAAAACAACGCCGCAATGAATGTGTGGTTGAAAGAGAGGGAAAAAAGGCACTATTTTCTGCAGCCCTTGCGGGAGCACGGCTCAGCGCCTTGAGGGGGGGGGGGGGGGGTAAAAGGGGGAAAAAGAATCGAGTAGTAAGGGTGTGGAAAAGTGAACGGCGGGAGGAACGACGGTGGAGAGAGAGGGGGACAATCACTAAGAAAAGACGCTAGCTTCGCAGCCGGCCAGACAGTCACCCCCCAAATGAAGACACCGAACGGGTCTCGAAACGTTGGGCCGGTTTTTAATTTCAATATTAAAAACTTCGATTAAGAAAAGTGGCTGGAGAGTTTGTTTTTTCGTATAATTTTTACCCAGCCAGGCAGATATCTGTCAAATATGTTTACATTTAAAGCACGCATTCTACATTCGAACCAAACTGTTGCCGAAGCACGTGCCTACTCGTGCGTGCCGGCGCACACGTGTTTGTTGGTTGACTGGTGGGCAACGCGCAGCAGCCGTCGTCGGCGCCTCCATGTCTACGGCTTTGCTGCAGCGCGCGCAGCTGGAGAGAGTCGGCTTCCCTTCTGCTGCCTCCTTCTTGCCCTCCGGGCTCGCACGTGGCCATATGGTGCATTCAGACGACGGACCAGTCAGACCAGGCCACTCTTTTCTCCTGCAGGCACACCTCGAAGTCCCCCCCCTCCCCCCCTCCCCCTTCGGTTGGGGGACTCAGTAGCTGGTCCGGGGACCTCGCAGACCGACAATGAAGGGATTTTGACGGGCCACCCATCCTTGCCCTCGATGGCGGGCCGCGCACTCGCGGGGATGGTATGACAACAAGACCGGTTTTCTTCGTTTTCCAGTAACCGGGCACGATGCGGCTCTTCGAGCATGTGGTTAGTGCTTGAAAAACAAGCGCGCGGGATCGTCTACATCGTTTTTGCCAGTACTCGTTCTACCCTGCCGGCGTAAAGATGTCTACGTGGGGTGAAGAGGCAACGTTATACTTTCTCTCGCTTGTTGAGTATTACCCGGAACTTTGGCATCCATCTACCGTCGATTATTCAGACAGCCAGAAGAAGCAGAAGCTGTGGAGTCGGATAGCAGAGGACATGACCGCGCTGTATCCTGGATGCGGTCCCCACAACGCGGGTACGTGAACTTCTCTTCTGCAACAGCGTCGAGTTTGCAACAATTTCTTTTGCTCACACCAATATTTAAGACACTCGCGTGTAACAGCGCGAACTCTGATAAAGCTGGTACAAATATTCTGCCGCAGAATCGCTGAAAGCACTCTTCTCGAACAAGCGCCGGACTTACCGAAAGGAGAAGCAGAGGGTCTCGGACACGAAGAGCGGAGAGGCGCTGACGGACGGCTACTCCGGAAAATGGAAGTACTTCAACGCGATGAAGTTTCTGGAAAAGATAAATCAACGTCGTGGAAAGGTATGTCAAACATTTGTTCTAAATTACCAAATTCCCCTTTTATTAACGCGGTGGAACTGCCACTTTGTATAAAGGACGTCAGCATGCAAGTGAACGTAGTTAGACAAAAGTGCATGGTGCTAAAAGCTGCAAATGTTTTAGTTAAGAATAACATCTGAGGTATTCCGTCCCAAAACCGCGATATCATTATCACCACGATATATTATCTGGTGTTCCTTAAGGCGGCGGTCTCACTCCGGCGGCACGAACACACCGTTTTTGCCACTTTTCCAACTGACGCGGCGTCTGTTCTCCTTGTTTTATATAGTTGACTTATATGTCATTAGAAAGCTTGATCTTTGTACATTTGAAATATATCTATTAAAAATAAGTCAACATTTACTATTTGGGGATGGATGGGCAAGAATGAGCACTATTTACACGGTTTCGGCTGACCGTGCCCCAGCTGTGACCATTTTTTGAAAAATCTGCTATAGTTACAGCACTGTTTCTTGCACAGCGCTTTCATGACATATTTATCTGTTTCCTCAACGTAGCAAATTAATGTCGGACGTCTAGTTTATTGCTGCCTGGCTTTTGAAAACAGCCGAATTCTGAAACTTTCGCTGCAGATTGTCCTGTAACTATTCGCTAGAGAATATTCATTTTCGGGTCGTATATAGAGGAAAAGATTTTTTGTCCGAATGCTAAATTTCATTAATGTACGCGCGCTCCCTTTTTTAATTACCTTGATATAAAGTAGGCGATATTCTCAATACATGGAGCTACCTTGGCCCATTTTTGTGGAAAGCTACTGAAGTTCTGTGGCTGAATTTGCACATAGAGAAACTAGAGCCCCCGATTTATTTCCTCAACGTAGCATTTTTCAATAGAGCTAGCAGAAATGCCAAACGAAGCTCGTAAATTGTCTTAATTTGTCGTGCCGCAAACGTCAACAAAACCGTTGTAATCTTAAAATAGCGCTGAAATCTGAGCATGCGTAGCCTGAAATATAGCAGTTACGGTCTCCTGGTATAATTATACACACAAATCACGCACAAATTCTGCAGGATTACTGAGAAATCTACATTATTCCTATCACTACAACGAAAATCTTCCTCTGGCGCCACCTAGACGGAAAAGGCCAAAGCTCTGAATTTGAAAGTTCCCCGTCTCTCCAAACGTGGCGTGCGAAAACATTCCACCTCAGGGGACAATGTCTTTTCTAACTTAAACCATGCGCCGCCATCTGTAAGTCTTTTTTTTTCTCCCATCAGTGGGTGTTGGTCTCACATGGCTGCGCGGGAGAGCGTGAAAGCAGGTGTGCAATTCTCCGAGAGGATGGGGTGAGACGATTGAATGTCTTCGGGGGAAAAGAAAGGCCGAATCCTCGGAACGTCCCTCTTGGTTTTTGAGCGTGTTTGCCGCCCCGAACATAGCTACCACGAGAAAAGCGAGGGGTGTGCAATGACAGACAAAAAGAAAGCCGACAAACGGACAGTGCACGAGCGATCGAGTGAACTGAGCAGACGTGTGTGGGTGAGGTATTTGTGAATTTCGCCTTTTTTCCCCTTCTTTTTCACAATAAAATGTAGTATTTCAGAAGTGCTGCGCTTCTGTTGGCATGAATCCATCGCAATAAACAGCACAAGCATGAGAAGAGCCACACATAAAGGAATGACACGAACAATTTTGTACTTTTTTTTTTCTGTCATTGCTAACAAACTGAACACTACACAATTAAACTAAGTTAAATATTCCACACAATTAACCTTCATACCTTTGCGGCAATCAAATGCAGACCACTCGAATGTCTTTTGTACCGGCTACACTACCTTTTTGCGTGTTCAGCATTTACCCCGGGAAAAAATTACAGTGCGGCAGGAGTACGTGTCGCGAAAGTAACCCGTCACTTTCAACCGCGCTTGCTGTGCTCTGAACTTGTGCTAGATTAGACTACAAGAGGAAATATGGCAGGATAGGCTCGCTTCGAGCCGCCAAGTAGCAGGTTATGCGTCCGACTGTTTAGCTTGAGGACGCGGGTTCGATTTCGCCTACGACGAGCGCGCATTTCCATGGCACCGAAATGCGGGAGCATTCGTGTATATGTTTCCCTGCACCTCAAGCGTTTTGGAGTACCCCATGACGGCGTTCCTCATAATTATATCCAGCTCACTCTAAGTAGACGCGGGCGTTTGCGAATTCTTCACTCGGAGTCAGCTGTGAATATCCGTCATTTGTTTCAATAAACCATAAAGCCGAACAACATTTGTTTCTATGCTGACTGCATAAACACAGGGTTCTTGCACATTTCAGCCAGTAACAACGAATCGAATTGGCCTGAAATTTTGCTGACTGCCGGGCATGGTGTGAGAAAGATATTTCACTGCAGGGATAGCAGTGCGGCACCAGGTGTGTCTTTTTTTCTTGTCCCTTTTTTTACTGGGGAGCACCCGCGACGAGTTCCTTCAGGGGGGCAGCGAAGCGGAGAACTTATGCGTTGTGTTCTGACCATGCTCTTTTGAGCAAGGGGGAAGGGGGGTGTCAAGGGGGGGCAAAGGGGAGCAGGCGAACATTTTTGGGGAAGGGGTCTGCCGCCCCCCACCCCTGAGGGCTAGATGAAATGGTAGACAAGAACCGTGCTCGAAGATATACAATACCCTATACCGGAAACGCTAAGTCGAGGCAACCGGCAGTGGTGAAGCCCATCCATATTTTCTGTGCACTGAAGGCTTACACCACTCAATCTATCGCTAAGTCAGGTGGGCGACTTGTGGGTTTTCTTCACTGACAATATAGGAACACCATGCAACAAGACGCTCCCGTAGTGCAACAAGACGCTCGCACCTTTAGACAGCTTGAGGGCACGTCCCAGGAACTGCGAGCTCACTTTGCGTAATTCTCTGATTCCTTTCTCTTCCTATAAATTATTGAACATTGGTGCACAACGCGGTTTCTGTCAGCCCAGTATATTTCACTTCGCACACTTCATGCCTCAATTTGTATACCTGTTTGTTCGAATAAAGTTTTCTAGAAAGCCTGAATGGTAAGCTTC
>JALIZH010018661.1:0-46546 GCA_030522465.1 Rhipicephalus appendiculatus | reverse complement strand
AAGGCTGGAACCAACAGCGGAGCTAATGTTCGGCATCGTTTTTTTAAATGTTTTTGCTCGTGATACCAAGCTTTTGCAAGTATAGTACTAAGCACGGTTAGGCTTCGCTATCCTTCTCCGGTATCACTCGATTCCCCACACTAAACACGTGTGGAGTGGTTTTGGCGGGGACATGTCACGTGACTAGCTGTTATGGGATGTTGCGATTTCAGTCACGTGGCAAGTTGTTACGTGATTTCTCGTGATTTTAGTCCTGTGACTGATTGTAACGTGATGTTACGTGATTTTCAGTCACGTAACATGCTCGCAAATCATAGTTATTGCCTTCCACGGTCGGACGAATCGGCGCACGTGTTGTGGGAGCGAAGCAGAAGATGAAAAGGACGAAGAGAGCGCGTGCTGGTTTATTTCTGTTCGTACTAGCCGGCCACATCTTGGTAGAGTGCACAGTACTCAAGGCCTTCCTCCGTCCCCTCCCACTAACACCCCCCAATCCCCAATCCCTTGAGCGATGGGCGACCTTGTTATCCAGCCCCGGCCTACCGACTCAGCTCGCACTGACGGACAGGGACCAGGAGCTGCTGGGAACATATGGGTCCCGTAACTAGGGAACCACCCCGACTGGTGCCTGCGTGCACCACCAATAGAGTTTGGGCTCAATAAAAGTTGATTCATCATTCCCTGCTAATAAAAAAAGATGTGAGATGGAGTTAGAGATGACCGCGATATACACACTCTCATGTAAAACTTGGCGGAACGTTGTTATGGTTCAGTATACCTAGCATTTCTGAAAAAAAAAAATGGCCTTAGTCCGTTGGCGAAGACATGCTGCCGAGAAAGACTCAAGGTGAGTCACAAACAACTAAGTATTACCATGGTCCTTCAATACTTTTTCTGGTCATGAAACTCCCGCGTCACTCAATGGCAGAGCTTCATATACCGCCCGCACTTTCCGCGCCGCGGCGCTGGCGTAGCTAGTAGGGGGGGACGAGGAAGCCGACTCGGCCGGCTGCTCTGCTGGCCGCCATTAGCGGACTGTTGGCGCGGAGTGGTGGTGGTCGTGCTGATCGCCCCCCCTTTTTTGCTTTTCGGGGTCGCATCGTGTTGACAGCGATGCCCAACACCTGCTGCGTGCCGGGCTGTCACTCTGGATACAAGGGCACCGTCGAAAAAGTTTCCCTGTTCTGTTTACCAGCCAACGCAGAACAACGCGACAGGTGGAAACGTGTGATCCCGCGACAGGAGACTGCCGGATTTTCGTTCGACCAAGGTCCTTCAATACTTTTTTCGCATTGAAGGACCATGGTTCGACTCAAAGTACGCTCGCGTGTGTGAAAAACATTTCGACGCCAGTGACATTGTACGTGCGGACGTGTGCACAGTGAACGGAGACATCGTTTCGCTGCCCCGAGAACGACCGAGACTGGTGGAAGACGCCGTACCAAGGATTTTTGAAGGTTTGCCTTCTTACCTCTCCAAACCAAAACAGCGTTCGCGTGCAGCGAAGGGCCCACCTCTAAAAAGGCCGCGAGAGCTTTCTCCGGATTGTGATGCGACAGTCGCGAATGTAGACGTCTCCAGTGCAGCCGACGAAGAAATCGATGGTAAGTCTGGCACAAAGAGAGCCAACTGCATTGACTCAAATCAAGACAAGAGGATTTTTGCAAGTGCCATCGGAGAAATTATTGCGGCCCTTGCAAATTGTGGAAGAACATGTGGAAATGTGCACCGTGGACAAAATAGCCTGTGCCAGTGTTTACATGAACATTGTTGAGAACATCCTGCTGGACGACCGCACTTCTTCGGCCAGTGTTGGCTGTGGAACACATTTCGTGAGCACTACGGCAGAAGTTGTGCACTTTTTTATCAAGTGCCGTCTGCATTTTTTTACGCGTGAGCAAAACAAACTGTTTCGTGCTGGCGGACGTCGTTTATCCTGCCCGGCCAAAGGAGGGAGGAAAGCAGGGGCATAAATTTTTTCAGTGATTTTTGTTGTGTCGTTCACTCCATCTCCCAACTTTCATCCACAGTTTATGAAACGCAGATTTGAATAAACTCTATGTGCCTGTGCTCAAACTCGGCTGCGTTATCAAATCTGCATGCGTAAAATCAAAAGCTTTCGCTTCGAAATAGCGCGTAGTGCCTATATCTAGCAGCTCACAACAGTTTCATCTCATTTTTTAATCTTTAAAATCAAGGGCGCAAATTATGACATCAATGAAAAAAAGAAAAGAACACAACTTGAGCCTCCCTCTCTGTCTTGTGGTGTCTCATTCTGAGCTTTTAATTTTTCAGCTATGTTTCACTAACGATATCCCTCAAGAGGTACTGCAAGGCTATTAATGCCAAGTCACCCTGATATACAGATTTGTTTATTGGCACGCGAACTTCTGTTGGCTGCTTCGTTATGCCCTATAGAATAAAGTGACAATTATTCCGAAAATGAACGTTACGTGTAGCCAGAGCACGGCTGCTCCGCAATCTCTAGCGCAATATGTTAACCTTTCAGTCATCTAGAACTAGTCACAGTGTTCGGTTTAATCCTGAAAGCGACTATGCAGGAATCGAGAAATTTAGGAGAGCTACGAATGCGCGTCACTTGATAGATGGACTCAGTTAAAACATTGCCAGAGGCAATTTGACAACGCGCATCATGGGCCACTTTGACAATACTAATAGCTGCTATGATTTGTTAGCAAGAACACTGAGAAGGAAAATATCTGAAGAAGTGTATTTGATGGGAAACGCTTCCGCGAACGCGCTACAGCCCTGCCAAGCGCGGCCGATCGATGCCCTCCTGCTTACGGTGGCGCCTCTGGTGGCCACTTTTGTCCCTATATGAAACTTTCGCGGGAGTTTCATGACCAGAAAAAAAGTATTGAAGGACCATGGTATTACTTAGGCCGTGTCTACAATAATTTTCAAACACGCTGTTTCAGACAACGCTGCTGCTTGGAAATGCCTCTGTGTTTGTTTGCGTAAACCTCTGTGAACGTGGCATTGGTTATATACGGGGTGTTTTTTTTAGAAATCTGACTGGACTTCTTTAAAATTTGTTTCCGAGGAAATAAAAATTTCTTGAAACGAAAGCGTAAGGTGCGACCTATAAATCTTGAAATCAACCTTATTTTTATGACTGATATAGACAAATTGCCTTTGTAATTAGTTACTATATGGGACATATTGCATATATGACAAATTAAACATATAAACACAAGATTTGCGCAAAAGTACGGCAATTTTCATGCCCAAGGGGACAGTTTGCCATAAAGCACGAGAGCTTGTATAGTGCTGAGTGTGAACCACAATTGAACAACACTACAACAATGACTTGCAATTTGTGAAGAGTTCCGTGTGTGCGAAAGATCAGCTCACCGTATTTTGTTTTTCATATAATCTGCACCATATGCATGTTTTTGCACCATATGCACTATATGCATGCTTTTTTTGTAGATTTAAAGTTAGGGGGGGCGGGTTATATGCGGCGGAGGGTTATATGCGAAAAAATACGGTATATGTTTTTGATCCCACTTGTGGCCTTAAGGCTAAGCTGTGAATACTAGGATGAAAAATTATTTCGTACTTATTTTATAATTTTGTGTAGGTGTTAGAAAAGTATTCGTTATTAGATACAATTTTATTCCGGCACTAAAAAACTCCGTGCATAATTCGGTCTCGAGCATGACTATTTGCTGAACCCTAATTGTATGCTGTTACAGGTGACATGTGGTGGTACCTGCGCTGTGCTCGTTATGTCAGCATGGCAGCTCATCCACATTGGTAGCAGTTGGACAACGTGGAGCCCATTGCTCTGCTTCGATTTGATCGTCACGTGCGCCTTCTGCGTCGAGACCGTGAGTGATCATCGACGACTTTCTATCGTGGCAGTCAGCATGTGTGCATTCCCAGGAGTTAGGGACCTCTGCACGTGACGCCATTTCTGGGCGGTGTCAACGGCGTCCTGCCGTAACTCAATGGAAAATAGGTGAAAAAAAATTCATGACTTATGAAAAAGTATGGTTATGAGAAAGGACTCTCGGATCTAACAGAAGATGCCCTCTGGAACATTCTGGTAAAATTGCAGTATCGCACTACTAATTACTTGTTTTTCTACTAATTGATTGGCTTAACTACTAATTGCTTGGGCATTTGAACACGGCCCTATTAGAACCACATGGGGCCGCATTGTAAAATATTAAACATTCTGGGAACCAACTAGTTTTGTAGTGCGATACCGCAATGTTACTAGGATGTTCCAGTGGTTCATTGTTGTGCAGAACCGGATTCCTTTTAACAGCGAAGCTACTCAAGCTAACCCTAATCTGTCCGACTCCATCTCGAAAAAACCTCGATGCGCCGTTGCCTAGCAACCGCTCGGCTCGCACAGCTGGTGTTACGTCATGTCAAGCCGCGTGTGTCCCGGGGTAGCAGCTGCGCGTCGACCTCGCCGGAGCACTCGGGTCAAGTCGATCCTCCGCTACGCGCCAACTGGAGTGACGTCATAGCGAGCCGCGTATGCGTCGGGCAACAACGACTGCTCAGCAACCGAGCCCAAGCAAAGTAAAGAAAATCGCGCCGTGTCGAGAGAGTTGCTGCCATGGGTCGCCATGAGAAAATGCGTACTCTCGAGGAGGAGGCCGCGTTTCTCGAAGCTAGACTATACAGCTGCTATGCGGGAGAAACAACGGCGACGACTAGCCGATCCCGAATACACCGAACCTCGAACAGTGAAATCCAACAATGGTATAGCCAAGTACCACGACGTTATAACCTTGAATCAGCCAATTTCAACCACGATATACGATAGGAAATCATGAGATCCGCCAGCTTCGCTGTGCTTTCGCCTTGCGCGATCTAGCTCAAACTGCGTACTTTTTTTATAACATAATGTTTTTGTCAGATACGATTTGTTTTCGCCTATTTTCCATTCAGCTACAGGGCAGGGTGCCGCTGCCACCCGCGGAATATGGCGCTACGTGTGCATGCCCCCCAAATCCTGGTTATGGATGATGCAATGACGGACGCGTTTACGCTATTACATACACTACTACATAGACTGCGGCTGGGTGTTGCATATACACGACGACACCTTTGCAAGATTGGACAGGAGCAAAACCCTAACTGCAGTGACTATCTATCACATCCTGTGTGTGTGCCCTCAATACGCGACAGAAAGACAGTCACTAAAGCGCCTCATAGATCGTCTGGACTGCCGACCCTTTTAAGAGGAGAAGCTTTTGGGTGCTTGGGAACGTGTGGATCACGCCCAACGCAGCTTAAAGGGCTTGTTACGATTTCTGAGCGAGACAGGCTTAGATGCTCGTCTTTAGAGCGTTTGCTAATAGACCTAATGTATACAGACTTTCGAGCTTGTCGTATCCCGCACAGGACAAGGTGTGCAGTGACTCATTGTGCCATACCATAGTCACCTTTCGTCATGGCTCCCTCTATCTCTCTCTTTCCCTTTTCCCCTTACCCCCCGTGAGGAGTAGCAGGCCAGAAACCCGCTTTCCAGGCCGACCTCTCTTCCTTCTTGCCATTAAAGATCTTCTTCTTATTCTTCTTGTGTTGGCAGCACCGCATCATGTGTTGAGATCACTGCATTGTAGTGTTTAAAAAATAAACGTATGTTTGCAAGGAGGGCGATATGATGAGGTTGAGCGCCTTTGCAAAATGTACTACGCAATTAATATTTAGTACGCCAATTATTGTACGAAAATTACACTGCCAGAGGCGTAATATTTTTTATTTGGGTCCCCTAGGGGACAACAATGCTGATTTCATTCCTTTTATTATTATTCCACATTGTGTATGAGTATACGAATGAATGAATGAATGAAACAGATAATGTATCTTTATTACAGGTTTTTGTAGGTCTGGTGTTCATTACGCGGAGGTTGCGCAGTCAAGGAGCACCAGCGACTGCTTGCACTGTTCACGGAATCATCGTGGTCGCACTTATAGGCGACTTACTTGACAGTACCGCAGCAGAATGCACGGAACAGGTGCGTGTGACGAGTTAAGATCGCCCGGGCTAGTGATGTCGGAGCAAACATTATTAGATGCGAAGCAGCTCTTTGACTAGCCTGTGTAACGCTGTCCCTCCGTGCGTCCGTACGAACGCGCCTCAACGCGCTCCCCTCGCCGCAGGTGTTGGAGCGGTGCCAAGTAGGTCACGCCGCAGCTGCGCGTTGACTTCACGCTTCCCTCGCAGTGCGCGCTGACGTCACTCTCTCCCTCGCCTGCCGCGCGCTCGCCGCAGCGCCCGCAGCTGCCGCCTGACGCGCAACGACAAGACCTACGCCAGCCATCGCTTCAAACGAATCTTCCAGCGCTCACCGCAGCACCCTCGTTTGCGCCGTTCAACCCGTGACGCCACCCGTGCGCAACGCTGCTGCTTCGCATCCCATCAGGGTTCCCTTTGAGAAGATAGTGTAAATTTTTGCAGCTCAGTCTCTGAGCAGCGTAACGTTGCCTACTGCCGTTACTGAACATTATACAAACATGCAATGCTTTATACAAACTACACTTCACGGGCGAGCTTCGGTGCTGCTATATTGGACTGCTAAGCGACAACTAAGCGATGGTAGACGCATGAAAACGGTTGGGTCGGTGCATTCGACGTTTCATGACCTTATTAATTCTTGTCGCAATATGCAAAAACAAGAAAATATTCGTTTAACAGCCCAAGGGGGTGGCGCCCATGGTTCATACTTAAAATCGTACGCAGGGTGTTTCAAGAAATGTATCGAAAATTCTCAAAAATCAGGAAAATGCGATATTTGCTCACTATCTTCACAATTGCTTTTGCTGTAGCGGCGGGGATCTTAAGAGGGTTAAAGACGTAATTTCGGACTGTAATTAAGAAAATTACGTTGAGTTTTGAAATGGTGGACTTAGGTGGCTGTGTCAAGTGGGAGTATTGAAATTCTTCATGCGAAGAACTCATTTCAGCTTTGAGATATAGAAAAAGAGTCCTCTAGTAATCATTGTGGCGTAATGAAATTCAACCAAATTCAACGGTGAAACCGAAACTGAAGCACTGATGAACGCCACAAGTAGATGAAGAGCATGACGTCACTGTTCAAGACAGCGATTACGGAGGTGTAGTCTTTCCGCGTTTGTTAGCGTATATGTGCGGCGTGCGTGCTATAATTGCAAGCGCAGCCCGCACAACCACAAGAGGAAGTCCATTAATGGGTGATATAAAGACGCTCACTCTAGAAGAATATGACAGTTGCGCTCTTGCGCGTTTGGATTATACGTTTGGATGGGTAATCGAGTTGACTGTCATTATTTCGCAATTATTACTAGAGGCCGCTTTTTCGAAATGTCAAGGCTGCGATGGGTTCTTCGCATGAAGGATCTCAATTCGCCCATTTGACATAACCGTCTAACTCCACTATTTCAAAGTTAGTTAATTTAAGCTTCTTTATTACTGTCCCGAATGATGCCTTTAGCCTCCTTAAGATCTGCGGTTACAAAAGTAGTAATTCTGAAGGCATCGAACAAATATCACATTTCCATGATTATTGATTATTTTGGATACATTTCTTCAAGCACCCGGTATGTATAAGTCACATAAGGCAGGGCAATACTGTATGCCTCTGGAGCTAAGAAAAGCAGCGATAGTGTCGATGAAGTTGCTATTTGAGGTTTTAGTGTTGCTTTGAAAGAATATTTGACTGTGAATAATCTTCTTATAATGAGGAATATAATATGACAAGCGGCTTTTTACGCTTTCGCACAATCGCACAGATGGCAGGGAAAAACAGATGAGCAACGCTGCCATCCTTGCGAGTAATTTGCACGTGCGTAAATGCTGTGGATGAACTTTATCCCTTACGTGTCGCGTTGCGGATAGGCATGTGGAAAACAACGACCCTGTACTAAATGACGGGCACCTGTTCTTATGTAGGTGTCTAGCTCAATCGCCGGCAAAAAAAAAAAAAAAAATCGAAAAAGAAAAACAAGAATGAGAGCGCGCTTTGCTGTGACATACGGTTGATTAATCAGTATTACGAACCGCTTCTTTTGTACATTTGCAGCTCAAGCCGTGTCAGAGTGCGGTTCCAATTTACTATATAAACCGAGCGATACTTCTCACCTGCTGCACGTGTTTAGCTTTGGGAAGTCTTTTGACAGCTGGCTTTGCCGACAGGCCTATGGTACGGCAGAATCATAAGGTACGCCGACTGATCTATTTCCCTTTTCTTGTATAACTTTTGTCCACTTTCATTGCTGTGCACTGTACAGCACTGGTATAGAATGTGCACCACTGGGACAGCAAAATGTAGGCTAATATACAAACCACAAGATAGGATATAAAATCGCCATGGTGGACTTATTATGTATCATTACCACGCTTGAATAGATGATAAAATTAGAAAGGGATTGTTATTACATGTGGCACAAATGGGCACCTGAGCGCGCACTTCCAAAAGAACAGGGAACAAAACAAAATCTTCAGAATGGACGAAAATGAAAACAGAATAATAAAAAGATTGGGGGACCCTTAAGCTTCGCCTTTAAGAGTTGAACGCGATAGCGATATCCTGTCCCTAGTCCGTACTTCAATCCCTAAGTACACACTATGTAATGCGTAGCATGCTTTAAACCACGAGCAATTATGCGCGGTAAATGCGGGAAATGTTTTCGAAGTTGCTATGCACCCACTACGTGGTCTTAAGGGAATACGCGCAGTAACGTGTGTGCCTTTTGTAATGGGTACACGGCTTTGAACCACAATGTCGTTATGATATTCACATCTTCTGACGCCCGATGGCTATGCAAGCTTGTACCACGCAATATTACTGCGATATTACATGTTGTATTGTGACGCCTGTATACAGGACGCGCGTGTTTGCAAAGCATGAAAGTTATTTTCACTGCAATTCCAAGCAGAGGAAGTTATTTTATATGTAATCACAGGCAGAAGCATGGCTGCGTGGAAGAACACCTGCTTGCCACGCAGACGACCCGGGTTCGAGCCTCATTCGGACCCGGAAATTTTAAATGCGAATGCATTTCTTAGTCGGGCTATGTCAGGCATCCGGCGTTGTGCGGCGTTGTCCGGTGTTGTCCGCGCGCCGGCAGGTGTTATCTCTCCGCTCTCACTCCCTCTCCCATAGCAACAGCTGCGGGCGCGCGCGCTTATCCTCGCCCCTAGCAACCGGAGCAGGTGGTGCGGGCGGAGTAGCGGAGAGTGAGTGGAGAGGAGGAGCGCGCTCTGGTGTGTGAGGGCGCTCGCATCGCCGAGCTCCCGCGTGTGTGGAGAGAGTGTAGGAGAGGGTAGGTGCAGTGCTTCGCCGCTCCTTGTCTCGCCGTTCGCTCTCTCTCCTCCCTGCGCCCTACTCTCCCGTCCGCTCGCTCGCACGTATATGTATATATATATATATATATATATATATAAATAAATAAAAGAAAAAGAAAAAAATACAGGCGCTGCGCCGTACTCCCGACCGGGCTGCAGAAATTAGGCGCCTTTTCCTTCTTCGAACCACAACCACCATATATAAATGGAGTGAAGCGCGCGCAAAATGCATTCGCATTTCCTCACGATTCCCTTCGGGGGAGGTGGGGGGCATTTTTTATTATTTATTTTATTTGCATCTTTCTCGATTATTTGGGCATGTCATGTTAAAATAGTGTAATCTTGCGTGCGCATGGCGTGTTGATGCGTCAACGTCGTGTGATCTTCCGGCTCCGAGTTTCTCTGATACCGAAGAGGGCAGGGAAGGAATTTGGCTTGCGAGTGGCAAAGGTTTCAAGCTCACCTACCGGCATCATGCTTTCGCGGCTCGTAATGAACAACTTAAAAAGTTCTTGTGGTACAAAGCTCTTCATTGGGCACGCGAACACTTCCAGTATCTGACTGAAATTTCTCATGGGACCTGGTGAAGCGCCTTTTAAGAGTAAATTACAAACGAAACAAAAGCCATGTGCACATCTGATTTTTTTTTACCTACTTTCTACTTTCCCCTGACGGCACTCCATGGTTTCGCATTCGCTCTCCGTATTCCTGCTGCTGCCTGGACTGGAAAACCGGCGGTAAAAGCCGCCCGCCACGTCCTCGGCCATAGACGCCACTCTCCTCTTCTTCCCCTCTCCTCTTCTCGCCTTTATTTTCCTCTCCCCATTCCACCGTACACGCTGGGACGTGCTCCCATTTAGGGTTGCAGAAATAGTGTATTTTTCTCTCCCCTACTCCAACCGCTCGCGCCATGTCAGTGTGGTGGGGTAAGGTGGCCGGCGCGTCCCATTTCACTGCGGCTACCGGTTGCTTCCCGGATGTTTGTTGAACTAGGGAACTAGGTTGTTTCACCCCACAAACTTCCGAAAGGTTAATTTTGCCCGGTAACATGAATTACGGTCTGAAAGTGTACTCGAAAGCAAAATTTGAGGCTAAATAGCGTTCATATAGGCACCAATTTTGAAAATAGGCATTTATGGGCACTTATAGACATTTAGGCACAAACCCCAAAAATAGGCATTTATAGGCACTATCAAAACACTACAAAAGCCCTCCTTAACCCCTAATTCATGCTCATATAACAAAGTGGCGCGATAGGAACGCAAGGAAAAAAATAGGCATTTGCCTATAATCCGGTCTCTAGTTATGAGCAACGCGCGCCAACTATCGAAGGCGGCATTGTTGTTTTTATGAGCTTTTTATAATATGTATGAAATTTCAGCTCTCTATTTTTTAAAGAATGAGTCGCCATATAATGTCACGGAACTTAGGTGAAGACTTGAAGGTAAACGTTTAGTCGGAATTACCGGTCCGGTAAGGTTATAAATTACGACGTTTGACTTAAGTCAACTAGAAATAAAAGAGAGGGTGTATTTTAACCGATTTTATGAACGAGCTCGATTGCTTGATATGGCAGGCACAACTTTTAAACGGTCGAAATTCGATAAGATGGGGGGTTTAGCTTCTTTGGCGACGCCAAAGTGAGAGGCTTGAGGACTGTGGCCGGACCAATTTCATTACTGGACCGATTTCTTTCATTAAAGTGAAGGCCTCAAGTGCTTTATCAGATGCTAGTCTTGAAAAACAAACAAACAAACAAACAAAAAAAAACAAGCTGCGTGACCTTAGCGAGTTCAATAAAAACCAGCGAAAAAACAAACGTTCGTGACGAAGTCGAACCCAGGCATTCTGCGTGGCAGTCAAGCATGTTTGTGGCTTCGGGAAACGCCACGTTATTTATTTAATGTGTGTGCGTGTGTGTGTGTGTATGTGTGTGTGTGTGTGTGTGTGTGTGTGTGTGTGTGTGCGTGCGTGCGTGCGTGCGTGCGTGCGTGCGTGCGTGCGTGTGTGTGTGTGTGTGTGTGTGTGTGTGTGTGTGTGTGTGTGTGTGTGTGTGTGTGTGTGTGTGTGTGTGTGTGTGTGTGTGTGTGTGTGTGTGTGTGTGTGTGTGTGTGTGTGTGTGTGTGTGTGTGTGTGTGTGTGTGTGTGTGTGCGCGCGCGCGCGCGTGCGTGCATGCATGCATGTATACACTGCGGGCATGGATTCAGGAAAACACTAGGAGGAAGCGTCGCGTGATTCCGCTATAGCCTCTGCAAGTCAACCTCCTCTGATGCCGCCCCTCTCGATCAGCGCGCGGTGCACCCTGGGCATTCGATTAAGCCCCCGCAGCGCCCGCAGGCATAGAGTTAATATAACAGACTCTAGAGGAAAAGCTGGGCCGATGAAGCTATAACCACACGAGCAGCGACACGTTGGTACATTGTCATTATTGCCATTGCAATAACTTACAGCAGTGCTAAGTATAGCGCTTTAAAACACTCAAGTTCTTGCAATATAAATCATAAACAAGCTTGTTCTCGTATTATAAACAGACGGAAATTGTTTGATGTTTATATTGAATACTTTTAAGAAAGATTCAACGGATATTTATGCAATTTACTGGGCGCGGAAAGGAGCGTTTTTGGGTTTGTTTACTAGATGGCGCCACCATCCTTGCACAATATCTACAGTTGAGGGCGTGGCCGTGTGGCCGTTTGGCGTGGCCGATTGCTTGCGCGTCGTGTGAATCGTAGTGTCTCGTCGTCCGCGTTTTTTGTTGTTATGAGCCTACAACTCGACTTTGTGGCAATCTTTAAGTGCTATTGAACAGGGAGTCATGAAACAGAAAAAAATGCCAGGGGTGATTGCAGCATGCAGTGACGAATGCGAGTGAGACGTCACCCGAAAGGTTAGAATCGTTGCATCATGGCAGCACCCGTGCGGTTACAGGTTTCAATGGATGGGCCCAGTAGGGAGCTTTTCCTCTAGAGTCAATGTATTAACTCCATACCCGTAGCAGACTGCACGCAATCGAGCCGACTACTAATAGCGCTTGCGTGTCACGTGACAAAGTTATCGCAAAGTGCATTGAGAATTGTGTTGAGGAGCGTAATCTCACTCTTCCTTTATTTATTTCTTCACTTCAGTCAAGAAAACGTCATGACTTCGATGATTGTTGTCCATTGTCAAGGGTTTTCGTCACGATTGTCTTCAAGTAAGTAAACGTCTTTTGAGGAGTGAACATTTATTGACATTCAGATCCACATGTCTCTGCGGCTGAACCACTAAAACGCCTAGTACTAAAATAACTTTCTAAAATTTTTGTGACGCACTGTTATTATTTGCTATATATCAGTCACCAAATATTTAAAAACAAAGGAATCTTTTCTTTTCCACGAATAAAGCGTGAACGTATACCTATATCGCAGCGGTACCTTTATTTTTATTTTGAATAACGCTAACTAGCCTGTTTGCACTATCGTAGCCAGACGGGGCGGGGGGGGGGGGTGGCGTAACCCCCCCTCCTCACCGAAAATTTTCAATTTTGCATGTGCGTGTATACACGCACACATAAAACAAACGAACGTACGGACATACCTAAACTGTAATTAACTCCCCCATCCACTAAAGAAAAAATACTGTCTACGCCCCTGCCAATTTGGTATTCACTACACCAGCAAGAATATTACGCTAGCCTGGCAGCCTGGCAGCATCATTAAATAAATTCATAGGAACCTAAATGTGCTTTTAAGGTAAAATATTGGACTTGGGCTACATAATTATCATGTGTCTAGACGAATAATTTCTCAGATTTTACTTCGTTTATTTCTGCATACAAAATTAATTGAAAACGTTTATGATTTGCAGCCAAGTTCAACGCGAAACGTCAGAAATTCTTCCTTGGAGAAGGTGCAGAATCCTGTCGCTAGAGGGCTACGTCCCACTATATCGGTCAAAAGAGTTCGAAAATGTAGAAAATAAGCTTTATTATCTCCTCACCCGAAGAGTACATTCACCTGCATTGATTTTCTGCGTTCATTGAACAGACATATAAAGAGCACAATGATCAAATCGAAGTTCATGGTGGAAAACATACCGAGGTCGACATGGCGTCTTCGGTGCTACCCGCACAATGAGCGTCAATCGCAGGACTTCGTGAAAAAGAAGTAAGTATTCTTAGATGCAAGTGCCCAATCAGATGCAATATTCGCTATAAGAACTTTGAATTGAGCATGTGCGGCAGAGATGAAGAGAAAATCCGTCAAATCCCACACAGTGTGGGAATCGATTTAAAACGAAGCAGTCAGCGAGGAGCTGACTCGCTTTGCTTGGCTTTAAGATAAATTGCATCCTTTGGCTTTGAGAAAAATCAAGGCATCCATGTAAAGACATGTCGTTCACTGTAGCATTTTTGTCATGCATGCATGCTTGTGCATTATGGTAGGTAACATGCTAATGAAACTTGTATTCTGGTACGTACCATGCTAATGAAACTTACATTTTATTATATACTTTGCATGACCTGTCATATACGCTTGTAAGAACGACAGCATGCAAATTTTTGCATGTGTCAACTTAATGAAATCGTCGCGAGAGCACTCGCATCGTATCATGCAAATCTTGACGTAGGATCAAAAGTTCGCCGGCCGCCATTCCCAAGTAATTCTACGGCAGCGTGGCCTGCGAACTTTTGACCACCCTGTATAGATGACCCGTACGTTATGATTTTTATATTACGGCCAGTTATTCATGTTCGTCATACGCTCAGGTCATGTCATACCAATTTTGGTATAAATCAAGTTAACGAAATGGACACGAGAGCACAAAGTCGGAGGCGGCTAGATAGATAGATAGATAGATAGATAGATAGATAGATAGATAGATAGATAGATAGATAGATAGATAGATAGATAGATAGATAGATCCCTCCGTTGGTGGCGACTGTACCCTCAACCTTCGAATGTTGCCGCTTAATCTGGCGCTTGGGCGTTTTCAGTCTATCGGTACTACCAGCTGCCGCGTTTGCGCGGCAGCTGGTAGAATGGGGTATGTGTGAACAAGTGGTAGTGACAGTGTGCATTAGCAACCGAACCCAATGTTGTTGGTTAGTCAAGGGGTTAACTGCAACTATGCATGTAGAACGCCAAATGTTCCAGCCGATGTATAGCTGATACCATCTGTGCGCACCATGAACCGATTAGGTTAGCGCGTACTTATTTATACCGAGAAGACACAAAAAAGCTGGGTATTCACATGTCATCAAGGATGCTATATTGTTCTCTTCAGGGCTGTTCGAAGTGATTCAGCATGACGCGCAGCCTTTATCGTGCTCGCTACCTGCATGTCATTACCACGGCGTTTACATGACTCATAACCTTAAAGAACGCACGCACGCAAGCACTACCCACACTATCCAGGTCAATGAGAAATACTCCTAAACCAGCATTATCCTATCCTCTCGTATACCTTGCATAAGTGCATAAGAACTGCAAGCAGGGCAAAAGATAACTGAGGTTGAACTGTGAATACAGGCTACATATTTGTTTACGAAACACGTTAAGGTAGCACTAACGATAAGGAAAACGAGAGATAAGGGTAAGATTGGTTTGTTTGTGAATACGAGCGTTAAAGTGCTACAATTTGCAAGCTCTGGTTGCACCGCTCCATAAGGGTTCCAAAATTTTTATACTTACTTTTTTTCACTTTTAGATCTCTTTTGTTGATGAAACCGGTAATATACACGCGCCGCCAATCACGATATTTGCTGCCAATCACGATATTTTATGCTCCCTCGATAAATAATTTCGCTATGTGCTCTTGCAGTCAGCGGGTACAGAGCCCTTATCGTTTCCTCTGGCTGGTCCTACGTCACGGCTGGCAAGAGCAAGTGTGGTCGTGCGCCGTTGCATTGATGTACTACTCGTCTATTTTGCTGCGGATTCCGCTTTTTCAGTAAGTACGAACTCTGCAACGTCATTGACGCTGCTACTCTAGAACTCGACTAAGGCGCAGCGAGAGTGAACGCTCACTCTTACAGCGGAAAATGGTAATTTTTAAGTGCGTTGCACTTTAGGGGCCCGGATTGTCGTCCGTCCATTTATTTCATGTGCCGTGGTCACGCTCACAATCAAGAGATCAATACAGGCCTACAACATGGCTAGAAATGCTCAAAACCGGGTTAAAATAAACGAACAAGGTCTAAAATAATTTAATTAATAGCAATAACCCTACATGTAATCGAAATAATTAACTTAAGATCGCTAAAAATGCTTCAGATGCATTCAGTTGACTCCTGCGCCACGCAAGAAAGGGCGCTACCGCCTCGCAGAACGCACGATTGCTCCTCCTGCCTGCACTTCGCCGGTGCTTGGTCGCTACATCTTACTGGGGAAACAACTTGACGGAACTCGCTGCAGACGACACATATCTCAACTGCTGTAACAAGAAGGAAGCGCATCGGAAAGTAGTGCTCATGTTGTACATCGAGTTTGCGAATATCTCTGACAAGATTCTACTCGTGCCGGGGAAACCCTACATGCTTACCTCAAACGTTAATTTTTCCTCATTTGTTTCAACGTACGTACATCAATTATAAAAAAAAAATCGATATTTTTGTATCATTCGTGGCCAAAAAGCTCGGTAGGGAAAGGGTTAAAATGAAGAACGACGACCAAGTTACATTTTTCTGTAGCCAGCGCGAACTAACGCTGCCACTTGTGTGCGAATGGTAAGAGTTTGAGAACATGGCTTGACTGGTTAACTACGAAGGACGAGGAATTCAGGCACATCTTTCACCGTAGGTGTTGGCCGATATTGCGTCGTGTTTGTTACCTTGCGCAATTTCCATAGTGCGCGAAAGGATGGTGCGAAATGTGTGCAATGAAGTTTGGGGCTAAGACAGAAACCACATGGTAAACACTGGTGGCCGCGTTATTACAAAGCCTGTAACCATCTAAATAATACAAAAATGCTGACACTGAAGGATGCCGTGCTTGAATAGTACGCAGAAAAATTTTATTCACTTTGACTGCCGCTTTATTCTGCTAAAATCTATTGTCCACCGGGCGCATCCTTCCCGCGACCCTAGCTTCATCGATGTGACAGGTCTTCTCTTTAAGCGCCTTTTATAAGCAACGGGATAATTTTATTGAGCAAGTGATAATGTACAGTAACATATGTACCAAACATGCCATTTTATTACATGACGGCAGGAAGAACAAAATAAGGAATCCCGTTGAATGTGTGCAGCTTGTGATTCGCATAAAACTAGCCAGAGATGCTGAGCCATACCTGCGAAGAACTGTGGGAACTGAAGGTTTGAGCTGCCTTAAATTAAATTATGCTTCGCAAAGCTTAAGGCTGTCGTCGTGACTCCTTAGGTATGCGGTGAGTTTAGCCTATTTTACTGAGACACAATTTCATAACAACGAAGAAGATTACATGCTTAAGAATTGTATCACGTTACGCTGCTTCCTCCAACTGAAGACACTCTTTTAAATATTAATGATAGAAGAAAATGTATCTTTTCGCACCACAAACTGATAGGATTTTACATATAAAATTGATGGGAGCATATATGAAAGAACCTCTGGTAGAGCATTGGTAAAATATCGGTGATTGAGATTTCAAGCTATGGCTGCTGCAACTGCATCGTGACGTCATGGGACACGTTGTGGTCATAAGGAATGACAGATTTCCACCCGTGTTTGTTCCTTTGCATTCTTGTCACGTTTGCAGTGGCCTGCTTGCTGGTGGTAGCGCCGGCATGTCCTTCGACAAAGCCGTTCTCTTGCTGGTAGTTTCGTGTGCCGCGGAGGGCCTCGTCTCCAGCCTCTGTGTCAGCATCTCCATCCGTTGTCAGATCAGAGCTCAACTACTGATACAGACGGCAGTCTTCAAGAAGGTAATACGCATGCGTTCTACGTGCCTATGTATGTGTACTAAATGATGTATGCTTTTTTCTGTCAAATGCAGCACAGTTAGGATAAATAGTGTGTGCTGTAACGCATATGTGTAAAAAAATCGACGAGCAAAGAACACACCTTGCGCACGCCAACGTCTGATCTTTATCATGTCAATGACAAGAAGAATTGGTAACTGTATCCTGAACTGAATTGAGATCTCCGGAACGTTTTGGGGAAAGTGGAGAAAAATTGAAAGTTCACAGTACTTTGCATAAATACAAGGTACTAGAGAAGGTATAACATGCCTGAAGTCGTGCATGCACTCAAGTTGGTTGCCTACGAATAATAGAACATCTATAGAACATCTCGGGGGTCACTCTAGATCATGAGTAATGTGAAGGATCGGCTTTGCAACGAATTAAAGACCGCTTTTCTTGCCATTGAACTCCGTGTTTGCATGAAGGTCAAGTCACTAGGATAAAGTGACTATAGGGTGAGTTGTACTCGTTATTAAAGGGACCCTGCAAACTTTTTCAGCGTGGTCAGAAAACGCTGCCGATCGGTAGTGGAGGCTCCTGAGCACACCTAAGCCAAAAATTATAGCGCAGCACGCCGTCTGGAAGTTACAATTAATTCTAAATGTCAGCTAAAAATCGCTCCCCTCTTCTTTTGACAAATGATGCCATGAACCCAAATTACTGCGTCATAAACCCAAAGTCAGCGGTCATTGGCTGATTTGAGCGTCGTGAGCGGCATAGTTACTACAGCCGTCGCGGGATGCCGCCACTTGCCCACGCACGCGCTCACGATCACTCTGAAAGTAAGCCGCGTGTTCGAGAGAAGAGAGAAATAAATGTTTATTCTCGAAACAGCGTTCCGAGCAATGCCCGGTATCACACTTAGGTGGGAGGGCTCACTAGTCCAGGAACCCTCTGGATTCGGCTGCCCTCTTGGCCCTGGCGACGAGTTGTCGCTGGTCTTACAGATCCCCGAGGGCAAGCTTCACCTCCCACGTAATAATAATAATAATAATAATAATAATAATAATAATAATAATAATAATAATAATAATAATAATAATAATAATAATAATAATAACAAAAGCTGTGCGTAGCTTTCAGCGCGCTCGCTGTTACGGAACGAAGGAAAGCGTTTAAAGTGTGCGGCAAATCCCTCCTCCGCTCTTACCTGACGGATTCGAAAAAAAATTTGCGGCAGTGGATTCATGAAGCAATAAACTTCTTTAATGAACCCATTCGATTATTATTTGGAAAAGTGTCGTAGGGCCTTGAAGGTTCAACACCACTCTGCTCTCTTATCGTGAGCAACTAAATATGCAGACTGCTCCAAAAATTTATACGCAAGTCTACATTCAAGGTGCTGTCACATAAAGCACGGTAATCTCTGCGTTGGTGAGTGAGCTATATAGACGCACATGGTCTATGTTTTAATACGGGAAGGATCCTGTTCGTTTGCCTTGCTCTGTGTGTGAATTTGTATATCATACCTGTAATTAAAACTAACAGACAAGAAAGCCAAGGAAATTGTAGGGGATGTTATTTGTAGTAATTTTGATGTAAATGTGAAGAAAGTAAAATGGACGAAAAGATGACTTGCTGCCGGCAGGAATCGAACCTGCAAGCTTCGAATAACGCGTCCGATGCTATACCAATCGAGCTACGGCGGCAGTCGTCCTCCCGTCCGCTTTATGAGATATGTGTATTTAAGCCCTGGGA
The DNA here is from genome assembly GCA_030522465.1 of Rhipicephalus appendiculatus. NCBI lineage: Eukaryota > Metazoa > Arthropoda > Arachnida > Ixodida > Ixodidae > Rhipicephalus > Rhipicephalus appendiculatus. Next base: position 27,613 of record JALIZH010018661.1, on the reverse strand, counting down.
GTGTTAAATGCACATAAACCATAACCCATAATCCATAACCCATAATCCATAAAGTGGACGGGAGGACGACCGCCGTCGCAGCTCAATATCTAGAGCATCGGACGCGTTCATTCGAAAGTTACAGGTTTGGTCCGTGCCGGCGGCCAGTTATCTTTCCGTACCCTTTACTTTCTTCTCATTTACATCATATTTACAACAAATAACATCACCCTATACTTTCCTTGGCTTTATTGTCTGTTAGTTCTAATTAATGTTGTGTCTAGCAAAGGAAAACGAGCTCTTAAAATTCCCCTTCATTCGATTATATCACACCTGTAAAATACGTATGAGTGAGTGAATAACTTTATTCAGTTCCTACAGGTTTCCGGGCTGGGTTCCCGCCTACATCCTTGAAAACATTGTGGTGGTTATTCTGATGCTGTTGAGTTGTTACGCCTTAACATCTCCTTCAATTAATGGGAAACATCTTCCGATTGTGTATGTCTGGTAATTTCTCATCTCTCAACCTCGTCTCTGATAGCAGATGATCTTATTTTTGGATAGAGTTTTGATCTAAGCGATCCTAACTTTATGAATTAGTCGATCAGTTTAAGTCTCTTGTACAACGAGCTTCACCTCCTTGCGGACTATGCGCGGGCCTTGCGGGAAGCTAATCCCCTCTGGAAGCTTCCAGAGAAAGACCTCATATTTGAAGGAATATGGCGAGCGCACAAACACATTGGTACTTGTTCATATTTTGTCAAATGTGAACAAGCACCAACTAGCCCAATGATCTACGCTACCGCGAAGAGCTCATACCTTCATGACGTCGTGTCCAGGTGACCTGCCTTTCTGCGGCTGCCGTAGCGGCTAACCCATCCGGCTACGTGTCGTCTCTACTGGTCGCTGACATCTGGGTGGTGTCTCTAGTCATTAGTTTCCTGGCGAATACCTTCATCGGCCTTCTGTGTATTCCTGTCGTCCTGGCTGCACTGGCGCTCGAAATCGGCTACGAACCAGCTTGCGCCTGTCTTGCTTGGATACTGGTGGTTTCTGTGGCATGCGCGGTCGTGGAACCGCTGCTGTACAAGAGTTACGTGAGTGCACAACACGTCTATATTGTTTTCAAGTTAATGCCGCGGTCGTTGATATACCTCTGCGTCGCATTCTCTGCGTTAGCGCGAGAGTGACTCGGTCAAAAAAAGGAGGCGCGGGTCTACCGCTGATTGTCGTAAAAGTGGCACACGCATCACGGTTGAGCATAATAAGGAAAAAAAAAAGTAGGCAAGCACTTATAAAATCTTAAGGATCTTGCTGAGCTCTGCAAGCAAAAGAACAGTTTACGGATCTCGTGTGCGGCATCGCTCACTATATATCTCCAGGCTGAGTGTGTTCAATAACACTACCAAATAAACAACTATTATATAAACAAGCAAGCAAAGATAAAAGGAATAAAAAACGAGAACCAGCACTGAGTCTACCCTGCTTCTCTCCACTTCGATTTCATCTATGTTAACCTAACGTCTATAATGATTAGAAATTCGAATAACAAAAACTGGGGGGACCCTTAAGTTCTGCCTTTAAGAGTTGAACGCGATAGCGATATCCCGTCCCTACTGCGTACTTCAATCACTTAGTGCATACTATGTAATAAGTAGTATGGTTTAAACCAGGAGAAATTATGCGCGGCAAATGTGGGAAATGTTTTCGAACTTGCTATGTACTTCCACTACGTGGTGTTAAGGGAATACGCGCAGTAAGGTGTGCCGTTTGTAATGGGTGGCTGGCTTTAAACTATGGAATCGTTATGATAGTCACATATTCTGACACCCGATGGCAATTTACGCTCGTACCACGCAATATTCCTGGGATATTACATGTTATATTGCGACGCCTATATAAAGGACGCTTGCGTTTGCAAAGCATGGAAGTTATTTTCACTGCATTTCCAAGCAGAGGAAGTTATTTTACAGCATATCCAAGCAGAGGCATGGCTGTGTGGTAGAACACCTGCTTGCCTCTGCAGACGACCCGGGTTCGATCCTCACTTGGACCCGAAAATTTTTATTATTTATTTTATTTGCATCTTTCGATTTTTCGGTCACGGACAAGATGATGATTTTTCGCTCACAACCAACGACGCCGACACCGGAATTTCCGCGAAACGAGCTTTAACGCTATCGCGTTAATAGATAACTGAAAAAACAAAGGACATAGACGGGTCTGTGGAGACCTTCTTATTGGCCTAGTTGGTATTGCTTACTGTATGTCATTTTGCCGCTATAGTGAAAACAACACACACAAGAAGGACACGAACACGACTACATGGGCCACCCACGTCGTTGTGTTCGTGTCTTTGGTGTGTGTGTTGTTTTCCCTAACGGAAAAATGTCATACGGACGGGACTGCGCTGATATACAGGTGTGTGCCCCACTGTTCACTCTTTCATGATGCGCTGTAACGTGGACCCGTAAAAACAACAAAATGAAGAACGATATACAGTTGGCAAGCTAGAGCAGGTTGTTTTCGCAGCAGCACATAAAGGGAAATGAAGTCATAAATATTTGCAGGGCAAAACGTTTCATCTAGCCCTCGCAAACACCTGCCATCTGATAAAACCAGTGTAGGAAGGCTGAAGGAAAAAAAAAACACTTTTGGAGGTAACCGTAAAACCTTGGCTTACTGCGCAACTAAACAGGCGTGATCACGCTGCGGGAAGTTTTTCATAGACACTGCTTTCGAAACACGCGCGGAATTTAAAAATTCTTGGAACAAAGATGTTGCGCGCCGCGTTAGACAACCCCTCCTCCCCCCCCCCCCCCCCCCACGATGTTATCGCATTCGCCCTCCATGCGATGGAGATGGGTAGGCTTGTTTCATCTCTGCTTCAGCCACGTCCGTCGCCCCCCTCTCGCTCTCTTTTAACCCGCGGGTAGAACATACGAGCGGGGGGCATGCTATCAATTTGGACTTTACACGGAACATTACGGCGACGGCAACTACGGCAAAAACCCGTCCAGAGTGTCTATATAATTGCTATCGCAATAGAATGCATCAGTACGCAGTTCGCGCAATTCTCAAATATCTACCTACTGTGCCTAATTAGGCTAAACATTTCCGTTATCTTAAAATCACCGCTTTCAGATAACACAAATCTTCGTCAATTGAATGGGCAGATGCAAACAAAAAAAGCCTGCCCAAAGCTTATAATTAGCGTACATAGTAAATTTATATTTTGATTGTACGAGAACATCTCCGGATGTGTTTCCTTTTTCTGACTTTTTGCAGAGGGTACTCTACAGGTTTCGAGATGAGCGCCTCAAAAAGTTCACCGACTTTTCTCCTCTCCATACGGCCTATCAAAATGTCTGCCCTGGAAGGTGTATTTCAGAAGAGTCTTCTTCATCTCAGAGAGAAGGAAATTGACCAGGCATACCGTGTCAACATACTAGAGATGCTCCTCGAAACACTATTTAGTGCATCGAGCACGATGGTGAGGAGTATGTACTTTTGATGCCGATGATTAGGTACTTAGCGTGAGCTTGTAATGAAATGGCCACGTATATTACTGTGCGCAATTGGATGTCTTTGACAACTAAATTGCCTTATGAAGATTTGTTGCATTTGAGGTCTTGCTTCGGAGCGAAGAAAAAGGAAATAAAATATATAAGTACACAGACGATGCCCTACAGGAAAAAATGGGGTTGCTAATCAAATTGTTAAGGTATATAGGAGGGCAAGTTTCTTCGAGCAAAGTTTGTTTGATATTAAAGAAAGAAAAAATAAGAGTGCACGAGTTCTCGATGCTAGCATGTAAAATTCTTATTGAGACCATTGTTTTTTTTTTATGAAAAGCGCCTTCGAATAAAGGAAATGAGAACCCGTATACTTTTTGTGTTAAGTACATCACAGGGGCAACACAGCAAATCAAGATTTTATTGGCGCCTCTCGGTGAAATTAATGTGGTACTTTGCACTCGATGTAAGTACTTATATGGTTTGTGTTAATTTTACTAACTTCTTTATACTGAAGTTACAGGAGTGGCGCTACAGGAGTGGCTCATGCATTTCAGTTAATGTACGAGTTTATTCTGTCACTAAGAATGTTTGACATATGAAGTGCTGCGATGTTGTTTCTGTGCGGGACATTGCGAAATTTGGTGGCAGAATTTAGGATAACTTCCTAAAATTTTCGATAGATCTGGAAAGACTCTATGTTAAAGTATGTTTCCGACCCTTCTCAATAACAAAAGCCTTGATCTCGCGCGTACGAGTTTACTTCGAGGTGGTGAAAGGTTCGCCGAAAGGATATTTTGCGTCGCTTGAATAATTCTATGCAGCGAATAGTTAACGAGCGCTAAATGGTCTACTGCTCGAGGTAGACCACTGGACGTCATGTCTAGCAAGTTGTGCCATGGCCTAGTCATGCGATCCCTTTCAGCGGTCACTGTAACCCCAAAGGTTTCTATCTTTATTAGATGCGAAGCAGCTTAGAGCGGAGTTCAATCCGGTGGTGTGCGGCCTGACCACCCTTACTGCACATGCGCCAACTCTCCCCCCTCTCCTCGCGTGAGCGCGAGAAGGTGGGAGGGGGTGGCGTGAGCGCTGCCTCCACTTCGTTTCTCCTCTCCCGTTTCTCTCTCTCCGGCGCAGCTGTGCGCTCGTATATAATGCGGCGCGCGCTCGTATATAATGCGACGCGCGCTCGCTCCGTTGCACTTTCCTTCGCTACGGCGCTATGGATGTCAACGTTACCGCCAGTTGTAGCGGCATCGGTAACGTAAGCTGTGACAGCAGCGCAAGCCGCGTAAGCAGCACCGCTGATACACATCTCCACACACAAATCAAACATACACGGAAACATCCAAATGGAAACAACAAATGGAAACACAAGTGAACACCAGCGCTGCTTCGCATCCCCCCCCATGGTTCCCTTTAGTGGGAGATGGTGTAATTTTTGGTTAGCACAAAATAACAAAACAATATCGCCCTAGCTGTGTCAAGCGCGGCCCCTTGATGGACATCTATTTTCAACGAAGTTGAAAAATGCTGTTCAAGGCATTCCGGAGAGATCTAGGGAAAAGAACACGGTGTAGTACTGACACAGGCACGATGCATTACAAAATTGAAAGTGCCTCATTTGAGGGCCCCATTTCCGCCTCAACTTTATCGCACAAGGGAGCTGCTTACCGCGCAGGGATATCAAGGACGAAAGCACAGCCATGCTAATTGCGCTTGATGTTAAGGCGAAGTAGCCGGTCGAGGCATTAACCGTTATTTTCATGCAAATGCGGGTGAACAACCGCCAGCCCCGTTTCTCATAACATAAATCATAACATAAGTGGAAATATCATAGCATAAATATCACAAATAAACCAATAATAAGAAAGATAGCTAATGAGAATTAGATCGTCATGATCTCCAGGTAAGGGATGTCTTGTTCCAGTTTTGAAACATTAGTGTTAACACCCGCTACGTGTTTGATTTGTTGTTGTAGTTTCATACTCTATGCTTTATCGATTCGCAGTGATGTTGTGACCTGGACCTACCTGGAGCGACCCATTGCACGGAAACTCACTATCTTGTGTTCACTGCATTCCAGATGATAATCATCGCATTTGGAACAGTGTCATTCATAAACCCAAACGCCGTTTTCAGCCCCGCTGTCATGTTCTCATGCGTTTATATGCTCACAATTATGGACACTTTATCAACAGGCGCTCCGCACGTCCTCAGGCTGAAGAGCTCGGTGAGTGGATTATGTTTTTCAGTATGCAGATAAAATCAAATCTATTAGAATGCTTAAGAAGCACCTCCCCATGATTCAGCGATACGAGCAACACGTCGTTGTTTTTTTTAACATTGTGACGACTAAGTGGGAGCTCTTTTTACGACCTTCGGCTTTGATAATTGAAGTGAGGTATACTTTTCCGCCCATTACATTACGCGAAAAGAAGTTGTCAGCGATGAAACTTCATTCTTTGCATTCCGCCCCGAAAATTAGTGGTGTGTTATATATATTGCGTTTTTAGGTTGGTGCGGAGGAATAGTTAAAACGCAAATTTTATTATAAACGCCATAGGGACGCCTTTGAAGTTTCGCCGGTGGTTTTTACAGTGGTACATACATTCGGAACCAGTTAGCGTTTTTCCGCGGAAATTTTCTGAGCCTCGCTCAGAAGGATTTAGCGTTCTTTCACTGCTACTTTAAGGCCTGATTAGCAGCGTAAAAATCACGAAGAATAAGCTGTTGTCCCGCATTTTAAAGGCCATCGTTTTTCCTGTTCGCGACAACTGATTTTCGAACCTTATGTTCCCTATTTGCAGGCGTAGAGTTAGTTTAAAAAAAGTCTAAATTGGCATGAGGTACAATTTTACGAAAGTGAAGATAAGAAGACGCACAGTGAGTTGAAAAACCTGCGGTAAAACATATTTCTCTCCGACTGTTTTATGGGATTTAATATGTTATGAATAGTCAGGTTGAATAGGTGATTAGAATAAGCTTTCGTATTGAAAAACAGTGGCATGTTTTCTTATGACCAAGCTGCGGAAAAGTGCGGAAGTGCCCATAGCACATCAAAAGCTTAAAGAAATCACTAAAGATGGATAATTACCGAACCGCTTTTGGCTATTAGCCCTGTTAGTTCACACAGCTGCTCAGTCAAGCTCAGTATCATCCGCAGCATAGCGGATGAGGGTGAGCGGGTATGTGCTACAGAAAATGGGCGAGGCCCGCTACACACCTTCCATTAAAAGTAAAGAAGGTGGCTATACTTGCCTAGCGGGCATGGATTCCTTGCTTGCCGGTAAAATGCCGTCTTCGAGCGTGCGTAACGGCTGCAAGTACCACCCATTGCCACCGACTTTGACTAAGCTCAATGAGGTTGAGGAACTACTGATTTCTTCTCGCCTACCCTTTATGGGTATACGCAGGCTGACTCATGGCAGCGGACGATATGGGATACTGGGTCAAGTTGCAAATGTGCTCATAGAAGTTCAGGATTCTGTGAACTGCCTTCCCAGAGGCTTTTCCGACTTCGTTGCAAAAAAGAAACCGCTCAACCACTTTAGCTTGTACAAACCGATCTACTGGCGTTGAAATGTTTTGGAAGGCTTGTGAAGTTTCGTCACTTAGCACAACGACGGAGAATGCGTCGCTGTTTCATCAGCCTTCGCGACGTTACGTCAGTGAAGCTTTCCCTTCAGCCCCGCTGTACACTGGTCGTTACGACTTTGAAAGTCATTTAAAGCCACGCATAATTTTCTGGCTCTGCAACGATATTGAGGAGGATCTGTTTTACGCTATAGAATGGTATGCTAGACATGATAATATGAAGAAAAGCAGATAATCTCTTCGGCAGTGCGCTCATGTGAATAACGTTCGCAACTATGAATGTGTGGCCGGTTCTTTTAATGAGGCGGCGAATATAGAGTACAGATTAAGTCGTGGCTCAAATGGATCTGTTTTACTTCATCTGCATCATCTCATCACCTCCATTATGTCTCTAAGCAGTGCGCGTGGTGCTATCGCAGGTCTACAACCGAGATCATCATGCTTACTAGCGTGAAGTGTCACTGAAATTGCTTCACTTTGTTATCTTTAAGGTTTTCCGGAGTTGCAGAAGGATGATATCATTTTTCAAAGAGGAAGAGTACAGTAAGGAAGAAGCCGAAAGCAGACATGCTCCCAACGTCCCAGGTATGAATCACCACTCTTTAGCTCTACATGCCGGTAAAATAATGAAAAAAAAAGACACATTGCTTCAAGGGGATACGCCGGTAAAATCGCTGTTGGCTACGAGGTCACAAGGAAAACCATATGGTTTGCTCAGAAAGAAAGCTGCTTAGTAGCCGGAAAATTCGTCCTGGTACGGGGACCGAACCCGGGGCCAACGCCTTTCCGGCGCAGGCGCTTTATCAAATGGCAGAGCAAGTTCAAATTAATCGACTACTCGAAGTGCACGGACACAAACTGTTGCGAATCGGTTCTGCGGAACTAATTCGCAATAGGCTGTAGTGAATTGCTAGCTTTCTGGTTAGCTCCATTGGTAGAACGACGGACCCGGAAAAGCGCTGGTCCAGAGTTTGTTCGCCGAACTATCATAAACGTTTCGGCTACTAAGAAACTTTCTTTCTGAGAAATTGATATGAGTTTCAGCCACAAACGGCTGGTAGTCAATTTTCCTTTCTAAAACGTTCCGCCACCTCGCGGAATTCCGCAGAACCGATTCGCAATAGCTGTCGATTATGTAACGTCTGCAATAGGAGGAGTGCAAATAGGGGGGATTAGCTTATATGTTGGCGTCTAATGTCTTGTAACATTCCTTGATGATTGTGTCGTGCATTAATGTAATGTAAAGGTTTAAAGAAACTTAGGAATGGTAGTACAAAGAGCGGAGGCAGAAACAGCCCATTCACGCACGTTTATGTACACTGTCAATTTTTATGAAAGGGAACACGCGAGCGCGTGGCCCGCGCGCTCCGGCTGCTGCTTGCAGCGCCTTCAAGCGTGAGCGATAGCAACCACAGCCTATTTTCGTGTCATCTGGTGGCGAGCAAAATAACCAGTCCTAGGTGATATGCAGCCCACAGAGTCGATGCAGCCAGCTGCAAGATTGCAACCCCCTCCCCCTTCAAAGCGATTACGCAAGAGGCTGGGCCAGCTGTGTGTCGTCTGCTGCTATTAAACGATGCTTTGCACGTGAGCGCACTCGAAACGGTCTGCCGTTTGGCTTTCACGCGTTCCGCTTCGGCTGATTTAGAGTGGTTTAGGCGGCAGTGGTGCAGTCAGGTGAGCTTTTCCAGGTGGTTTGCCGTCTTGAAATCCCTCACCGAATGCCGTGGAGAACCTTTTAGATATAATCCCACTTTGCCGAGAACGTCGCCTGCCAATACATAACGTACTAGTATGTCAGCGTTTTATGCTTTAAGGTCATGCACAGTGCCGCTGGTCTTGATGAGAGCGCGAGATGGGGCTGTGTAGCAAACAGGAGAAAAGGTCTCGTGGTGGTTCGGGTGATTTTCATCGATATTTATAAGTAACCTAAAAGACGTGATCATGAAACGTGAAAACAAATATTTTCAATTACTTTATCGAAACTGAAACAAAAAAAATACGTCAATTGTCGTTTTACTTTTGACATCAACTGACAAAAAAAAAAGTACCACATTGCAATACTTGTCCATATTTAGTGTCGTAATGATTTGTGAACATGACAGCTGCCACTCCAGTTAATAGGAATTCACACAGAGCGGCCGTTAGGGACGTGTCACTTCTCAGCATCTCCCACTCCTCCTTGATGACAACCCAAAGGTCGTCCGCCGAGAGTCCCTTATAAGGACCGGTCCGCCAGCGCGCTTTTAAAAAAGTACCCATACGTTTTATACTATGCTCAGATCTGAAACGCCCCTAAGCATTGACAAGTGTCGCAATGTGCTACTTTTTTTTCTGTTCGATGAGAGATTTCAAAACGGCAACCCACCACGAAAAGTTCATCTGGCTGCATGGCTGTCACCTAAATAAATAAATCAGCCGAAGCGTAACGCGTGAAAGCCAAGCGGCAGAGCTTCCCCGTTTCGAGTGCGCTCGCGTGCCAAGCATAGCTAACAATCAGCAGACGACATGCCACGGGCCCGGCCTGTTGCGTAATCGCCTTAAAAGGGAAGGGGGTTGCAATCTTGCAGCCGGCTGCATATCACCCACGGCTGGTTGTTTTGCTCGGCCCTAGATGACGCGAAAAGAGGCTGTGGTTGCTCCCGCTCACGCATGAAGGCGCTGAAAGCAGCCGCCGGAGCGCGCGGGCCACGCGTTCGCGTGTTCCCTTTCATAAAAATTGACAGTGTACTTGAACGGAGCATTCACAGTGCTAACTAAATGGAAGAGGGAAGAGCAGATACGCAGGGAGAATAACTTTCCTTTGTGTAGTTTCGTGCGCAATTCATCGTGGAACTGAAAGCGGAGCGAGCCGATGTGTGTGGTGCATGCTGAACAAGCTGTTCGAGGTGATAATATATTCCTATGAAATTATCTAATGAAAATAAAAAAAAAGCACACGTATTATAAATAGGAAAAAAAGCCAGAATTTTATTTTTAAAAGAGTAGCTTCCAAAAATATGTACGGTTACTATGCAGTGGGCGAGGTCACATTGAAGGACTGCTCTTTCACTTGGTGCAAGAGGAATGAAAAAGTGAGCAGTCCTGCCTTGGATGGAATGAACTTGCTAGTTGAGAGCGGCTCGCTTGTTGGCATCGTGGGCACAGTGGGCAGCGGCAAGTCATCGCTCTTGTCGGCCATCGTCGGAGACATGAGGCATCTCAGCGGCTCCGTCTCCCTCAACGTGAGTGTGTGTACCACCACTGTATGACTGAACGCTACAGCGATGAGCTTATGGGATGATAGTTGAACCCGGCCCATGAGCGCGCAACTTCACGCTCAGCATCCGAACGGCGCAACCACAAAAACGGCTTGGCAAGAGAGAAGAAAGTAAAGTTAATAAGGCGGAAACCTTAGATTCCTCATCAAACGCGAAAATGGGCCGTCGGCGTCGGCGTCCCGTGTCGGCGGCTTCGGGGACGAGTGATAGAAAAATTGACCATCACCTGATGACGGCATCATACACGTAATCGTGACGTCACAAACAGCTGAAATTTGTGACGTCATTATGACGTAAACTCGACGTAACGTCACATAATGACGTCATCACATGTAATCGTACATTGGTCAAAGGTGGGCATGCAGTACAAAACCACATTAGCTGCAGAGAGCTTTGGTAGGGTGGCGGGGAAGGAATAATACATCGACTGAGAAGAAAAAGAAGATGGCTTTCGCCTTCGAGTCATCTTAGGTGAATGCATGAGGAACCCCGTGAGTTTTACAGCCGAGGAGGCATTGTCTTGCCAAATGAGTTTATCTCTTAAAACAGTTGGCGTTTGATAACAAGTCGGGACTCATGATTTGTTAGGCCACTGCAGTTGATTGCGAAAACAACATTTTCTTGTTGCCCACATGGTTTGTAGAAGTTGATTCGACTTTCGCGTGGCATTTTCATGACTGTAACTGCTTCGCATATTGGTACCATTGTTGTTTAGAGTGAAAGGACGTGAACAATACCGGTACCTTGAATATCTAGGAATAGAGTAGAGAGAAACCGCAATGTTTTCGGCGTGTGGGAAATCTGTTTCGAAATATTCAGCCGAAGTATATAAGGATATGTGACACACATAGAAGTGCTTGTTGTCGACGCTTAGCTGTCAGTTATTCGATCGTTCATGCACTGGAGTATTCACTTGGTGCAAACTGAAATAGCTGAGAAATTATGTCTCTGCGCAGTGAAATAGTGGCGGTTACGTTTATGCACTGTGCAGTGACAAATACAGGCACCAGCAGAAGACGTAAGACCGTTGTTGTTAGTGCTCGCGATCATTCCGCTTTGCGTCTGGTTGCTTTTTGTTCAAAATAAACGCGTAATGCGCATAACATTAATCTAGTACTATCAATTGGTGGAGGTGCTGGGTCTCCTTTTTTATTTGCAGGGCTCAATCGCTACTGTATCTCAAGCGCCACAAATTCTGAACATGACCGTACGAGACAACATAACGTTTGGTCGGAAATTTGAAGAGCTGTACTATAGCAGAGTAGTGGAAGCTTGCCAACTATCACGTGACATTAACAGAATGCCAGCGGGAGACCTCACCGAAGCTGGCGACAAGGTGAGATTTGCTGAAAATTCTCTGACCAGGTTACTTTGAAAATAACCCTTTTTGCGTCAAAATGTAGCGTAATCTCTGAGTGCGACCTGTCGATAATGTTATCTCATCTGACTTTGGACACAAGTGCCTGAATAATTCAAGCTTTTAGGCACAGCTTTGACCAAACAGTGCCCCTCAGATGCAACAAAAGCTTTTGAAGAGCTGGCTCAGTTTCAACAATTAGTGACAGTGTTGAGAGCGATAAGTATGTTTGGTTTTCGCGTACAGGTGGTGCACGTGATGTGGACGTAAATATTATTAAGACGAAAGCCTTCAATGTCTCATGCTCTCGTCCGTCCGTCCGTCCGTCCCTCCGTCCGTGCCCTGGCACGGTGCCAGGTGGCCGCCGGGGCGCGCCAAAGGACGCCGGTCGCGTCGATCGCGCGTCGGACTCTACTGCCGCGGCCGTGCTACAGCGCTCGCGCTTTGATTGCGTAGCGTCGCTGTGACCAGTGTGTCCAATCATGCAAGAAGGGAGACGCGCGCATCGCGTTTCCTTCTGACCGACCCCGTCTCAATGGGCACGGGCGTTCGCCGAACACACTTTGGAATTTACAAAGTGTCCTTCAATCTTTTTTTTGGGATGTGGCAAATGTTAGTCCATTTTTGCTCGCTTCTTTTTCTTTGGGCGTATACGTGGTGCTGCTGACATGGATGCCTCTGTGCGGTCTTCACTCAACACTCATCACAAATATTAGTGTTAAAAAAAGTTGGATGACTTTCGTTTCTTTCTGATTTATTCCTGTTGTCACACCATGTGTTACAAGCTCCCTGACACGCCTTATTTTGTACAGTTTCTGTGCACAATGACAACACCATCATGTCGCCCACATGCCTTTCACGACTGGAAAATGCAGGGTGAAATGTTGAGCGGCGGCCAGAAGCAGCGGGTGGCACTAGCGCGTGCCGTCTACTCGCGCAGCGACATCTACCTGCTGGACGATCCGACCAGCTCTCAAGATGCTCGAGTGGCGCAGAACATCATGCGGCGAGTACTAGGACAAGATGGCATCCTAGGCAACAAGGTGAGGAGGAGGCTAATTAAGGATGTTAGTCGAGAGAAACAAAACGCAACGGGAGGAGCACTTTTGCGACCCTGCCCGTACACGATAATTCAACAAGAAAATGTCCCCATTTGAGAAATTTTGTTCGCAGAGTGTTTAAAAACTTTCACCAGAGCTCACACATGCGCGTCAAAAAGAAAAAAAAAAGAAAAAAATCTTTTTAGCATCATACGCAGTTCTACTTAGCTATCATGTGCAAGCTATTCCGTACGCCAATGTAAACGAGCGTTGAGCTAATGTCCTGTTCGCAAGCATATTAACTTCAGAAGTTGTCTTGTTCACAGCACTCGGGCACGATACACATATGTACATGTGGTACTAACCTTCATTTTTAGCTTCTTAAAGACCCAACCGAATAGTATAACATTAGGGGCTGTATAGGCACCCGTCACTGACCAGAGGGCACTATGGAGCTCTTGTGGGCCGCCTCAGCATTGACGATACCGACCGCCAGGGATACCAAGAAAATGAAACGCTCGCATACTACATCGACGCGCTCAAGTGTTTCCCTTTTGGCAGCCGTTTCAACAAACGCTTCCTGGCTGCGTCCATAATCACCCGTGACGACCCTACCCCCCACCTGAACAAATATGCTGCTGTGCCTGGCGGGTTCGATTTTGCTTGTCTACTCGCTAGGCTACGAAGTGGCGGGCCCGATTTTGCTGCGTCTACTCGCTAGGCTGTGTGTTCTGGCGCTACCGTCGCACCTCGTAAACTGCATTGACGGGTGCCTATAGCTAACATTTTGTAAGGTACCGATATTATTTTGTAAGCTATAGGTAGGTTTTGTAAGGTATAGGTAGTATATATTAAGACGCTTTAGCTGAACAGTTACTTCAGCTCATTTACACGAATACGTGTAAAAGGCAGATATGCAAATGTGAGAGAATGGGCGAATTGCTTTGAAGGAAGCGTGTGGCTTCGTTAAAGTTAGTTTCGTGGAATACAGAGAAGCAAAATTTTGGTGCGAGAACAGCTTTATTGTCGATATTGCTGAATATTGTAAGCTTAAAAAGAAATGCAACATCCCAGCTAATATTGTATATTTATCGCAGTTCGAAATATTTCATCATGTGAACGCATGTGACGTTGAAATTTCTAGCTTTGTTACAAGAGGTCAACGCGCCTTCCGTGATAAATTTTCCTCTTTTTTTGTTAGAAATCGAGACAGAAGGAAGAATAAAAATTGTATGCCATGACATTCACTGTACTGTTGTTTTCTCTCAGACGCGAGTCCTGGTGACAAATAACTCAAGGATGCCTTTATCTCCAAACAAGTGGGTGTTGATGCATGAGAAGAGAGCAATCATGTTTCGTGATTTGAAAGACCTTAAAAATCACCCCTGTGCACCAATGGAATTATTTGAGAAACCGACGTCGAAGCGTCTGCCGGAACGGGCAAGCAGCATGAAGTAAGTCCGCAGCAGATAGGACGATTAGGCGCAGGTTCTTCTTTGTCGGCTACGTCATTGCTTTTACTGTAGACACTGTACGCAATATGACGTATGGAAAAGTTGGGAACACAAGCTCCTGCTATGAGCTCACCTTTCCGTGTTGTACCTAATAATTTCTGGGGTTTTACAAGCTAAAACTGCTAAAACCACCATGAGGCACTCCGTCGGGGGCACTCCGGATAAATTTTTACTACCTGGGTTTCCTTAAAGGGGCTCTGCAACACTTCTTAAGCATGGTCACAAAACGCGGCCGATCGGTAGTTGAGGCTCCTGAGAACACTCGAGCCAACCATTATAGCGTAGCATACGGCCTTACACAATTGATTTTGAAAATCAGCTAGACACCGTTTTCTTTCTACATGGTGCCATAAACCCAGATTCACGGCCATTGGCTGATGTGAGCATCGCGAGCTGCATAGTTACCGAGGTCACCGCAAGAAGCTGCCAAGAGCCCACGCGCGTGCGCTCGCGATCGCACTAGACCGGATGTTAAAAAAAATTGTGGTTGATCCCTCTGATATAGGAATCGGTATAACACACGAAAGTGAATCATGTCCTCACAGAAGCAGTTGAATGTTTATTGCACAATTATATATAATATGTGTTGGTGTTTAGTGGCTACAGCACCCTTAAACGTTGATGCACCCATGTTGGCGCGTGGTGACACATCTCCATCACGACAATCAACGACTCGCGACCGGGATACATTTTCTGGAGACACTGCATTGCACGCAGCGGAGCATCGAGCAAATCACACATACACCACAGGCGTTTGCAAACCGTGGAACGGGTTTTCACAAAATCGTTTTGCGAACTCACGGTCCGCTGCCGCGAAGGGTGCATGATTTAAAGGTCGGCGACCGTCCTGTAGATGCGGCGTCGTGTTAGTGAGGAGCGTCCGGCTGGTGGGTCGCTTCAGCGAATGTACGATCATTTCGGTCCTGCTTCGGTGTGTGTAAGGCAACTAGTTGGGTCACGACGCGCTCAACTTCGGAAACGCGAGAGGGAGGGTTCTCAGCTTGAGGCGTGAACGCGCGCAGGCCTCCCGCTCCCCACTGGCGTGTGACTCGCTGCGCCAAACTCACTTGCGCGACATTCGCCCGTCGACGCCGTTGTCTTTCGGCGGCGCTTAATGCAGCAGTTCTTGTAGTCGGTGCCATCGCACTCGGTATCAGTAGACGGCGGAGAAATACCGCCGGTGCATACGGAAGCTGCACACGCTAGCACAACGCGAAAGACAGCACGTAACTGCGTCGTCACCGAGTAAAATCAGCTCGTATAGCACGTCGCAATTACAGCCTGCGCTCGTGGCCTCCGAAATTAGCTTCAGGAACATCGGAGCTGATTGCGGAGTCCACGCTCCGCTGTGCTGAGTAGGGCCAACGCTACCTAGGTGGCGTTGGTAGGGCGCACTGATGCCAGCGTCGAGGCGCCGTAGTGCGGAGACTTGAGAAGCGTTCACTGTCGGTGCTCGCTGGTATCATAATGCAGTACTTCTCTCCTGCGCTCGTAGGAGGCGGCACCGCCCCAATAAACCAAGAGCGCAGGTACATGGAGAAGGAGTGTGAGATATATAAGGCGCGTCTGAAGAGCTCCTCGCAAATGCGTTGGTGGCGAAGTTGGTTGAGCGCTCGGTTTATATCGCAGCGGACCGAGAGGTCGTGGGTTCGACTCCCGGGTCTCCCAAATTTGAAACTTTTTCTTGTGGTTTCTTTCTTTGTATTCTGTTCATGTAAATTTTAAGAACGTCACATCCGTGACGGAAGTACGTCAGTGAAGTCTTGGTGGACCCCGGCATAAAACACTTTCGTGTTAAAAAAAAGAAAGAAAAAGTGCTCAAGGTCATGGCGCGCGCGTGGCGTAACTTCTTTCCCCCCGTGCCAGCCCTCCCTGCTTAGCTTCCAGCGCGCTCGTATGGACGAGAGAAGAGTGAAAGCAATTACAGCGTGCGACAAATCTTTGTAACTCGACCCTCGTACTTGACGTATTCTGAAATTTCTTTTGCGGTGGTCGATTCGTGAGGCAATGAGCTCCTTCAATGAAGTCATTCGATGGTTACTTGGAAAGGTGTTGCAGGGCCCCTTTAACCTCCACCTAAATCTAAGCCCACGGGTGTTCCTGCATTTTGCCTTCATCGAAATGTGGCCGTCGTGACTGGGAATCGAACCCGACTCCTCCAGCTTAGCAGCGCAACACGTTACCGGCTAAGCTACCGCGGCGGTTGCCGGAGCTGTAAGTCGTACAAACAACGAACAAAGAATGTCTAGTGTGCTTCATGGGTGTGGCTGAAGTTGACAAACGTACTGAATGAGTAAATCTCGAAACCGAATTGTGATACCTGAATTATAATTGGTGTTACTCATAGAAACATTTTCTTAACGACAAGTGCTGCTATCTGTTATTCACTCATCTTGAAGCACGCTTAACCGTGCCATTTATTGCTCCTTGTCTTAAATGCCGATACGTCGACATATATTGCTGCTTCAATATATACATAATATACTATATTGTAATGCTCAGTTACATATATGCTCGTTTTATTGAAAATTATTAGGTGAGTGGTTAGACACTAGAGTCGCTTTTACTTGCGGTATTACTTGCGATATTTTTATTATCGATACTACTCCGATGTGGTGATAGTATACTCTTAGGCAAAAACAGTTGCTAGTCCAGTCCTTGTGTGTGTCACTTCTATCCCTTGTCCGCCGTCTTCCTGACTGGTTTTCGCCTAAGCGTCATGTACCAACTGACCCAGACTTCGACCTTACTGTTGATAGTAGCATGTACAAATACCATAAAGTCGATAAAGCCTGCCGAATCCATCAAAGTTTTCTGAATTTCTGTAGTTTTCCTTTGAAAATTGTGGAGTGTCACTGACGGATTGCCTTTTCGGGTGCAGCGCACCACAGTCAGAAGACGAGGAAGCAATAAGGATCATAAAAGAAGAAGAGATGTCAACAAGGGTAAGTGAGCTTTCCCCTTTGCATGCGGAAGACATCCTTTAGTAGGGTCCTTGCAAGACATAATTATGACGGTCACCGTAGTTGCAATTCGTAAGTGCTGCGACGTGTGTATAGTGTAACGGGGTGGTGATGTTGACGAACGCCGCAGTCGGCGTGTCCAAGACGAAACTTTTTATTATGTCGAACCTGTGCCCGGGGCACGAAAAGTCAGACTGCAGCAATACACACTGTACAGCTGCCCCAAATGTAAAACGGGGTGCGTGAGCTGTGGCCAAACTGAGCAATACTAGAGTGCCTCGATGCGCGCGACCCCGCGGAGCTCTCGGACATCAAGGCACCCGAGGTAAAACCAACGTTGGGCAAAACTGCATGCCAGCGCGCTCTATCAAAGGATGTGGTGCAGATAGCGAGAGCGTGTAGGCACATATCCGGCCTCATCATCCCGATTTTCTGATGATCGCCTCATCGCCATCTCGAGCGAAATCGCGCTGTTACCATCATTGCTCATCAGGGGTGCTTTCAATGCTCATTGCCCGTCTCGTGAAGAAATCTTCGGAGTCGGGCGCTTTCTGCATCGTCAGGAATGCCACCGCTTCCGTCCCTGACGAACAGTGATGGTAGCAGTGCGGCTTTCGCTTGAACCGGCGATAAGGCGAGCACCAGAATATTGGGGGGGGATGGTACAGCGGGATGAGATCCCTCCGCCTGTTAGAGCGGCCGTCGAATGCTCAAGCAGAGAAGCAGAGAGGAAACACCCCACCCCTCTTTAAGAAGCGTGAAAGGACGCGAGGAGGGTTGAGGGGGGGGGGGGGGGCGGAGGTCCCTCAAGCAGCAACTGTGACCTTTGATTTTACGAAGGTGGTCGTCGCTGGCGCGCGCGTCATCTGGCTATCTCGGCAGTCGTCAACGGGCGGCTCGTATACCCTTTTACGTGCTGCGCTCTCAACACAAAGAGACGGTGCGAAAAGTGTGCCTGGAGCAGCCGTATTCTCTTAAACAGCGTTTTGTAGAGTTGCGTGAGATCGGATCCAGAAGAGTTAACTGCCAGCCTCACTTCGTATAACATTACAATTTGTTGCTATCGCATTTATTGCTTAACCCTTGTGGTGAAACTGTGACTTCTTTCTTTTAGCGGTTTATGTTTCAGTTTTAACGCCGAAACCAGGCAAAATGCAGCTTTTTTATGAGCGAGAGACGGGTTCAGGATGCCCACTGAGCTTATAGAGGCGTCGTACCTCGCTGAGCTTGATAACCTTTCGGGACAGTTCTTCGGAGATGTCTTCATAAGTGCACGCCGAGCCTTCAAGGGCAAGAAATGTCGTCGCACCGGATTGCCCGGAGCGAAGCGAAAGAATTGACGGAAATATATGTCTGAAATAGAGATCAGATTACTTGAGCAACACACTGAGAATATGCATGCCAATAACCATTCAGACGTAATTATTTGTGACCATTCTTGCAATAGAGATCTTGGAGTGGGATAAAAACGTAAGGATCCTTGTAACAGCTGTAAAACAATGAAATAAACCTAAACTATACTGACTATATTGATTTTAAAGGTATGCAATTAGCTTATCCACTGCATTAGCGCTGTCTGAACGACAACTTCGGCCAGGTTTGCAAATTATTGTGGATGGTTTTTTTCAGGGTTGCTTCGAAATTGTTCGAGCGTACTTCAAATACTCTGGCGCATGCGCGCCGATTGCACTGTCGTGCTTGGTGGCGAGCGCTGCGTTTGTGGCCTGTCAAATGCTTTTAGTTAAAGCATGGGCGGCGACGATGATGGGCATAACCGAGAACACTACAGCCTCAGACCGGAGCATTATACGTTGGCTCGCCGTGTTTTGCATAGGAGACGGTAAGTCCATTTAGACTGAAAACTGAGCTTCAGAAGCACCAGTCGAAATGATCACAAAACTTGTATATACGCTGACGCCGGAAGGAATATTAAAGACGCTTGTTCAGAACAAATACAAAAAGGGGCCTTTATATTCTCAAAATTCCCTTGTTTAGCCAATGATAAGTTCCTCCATTGATAGGACGAAATTCAGATCGTCACGAGGCTTATAAAGGCATGCTGTACTTCTTATCAACTACGGAACTTTTCCGTGATTCTTTTACTACGTGCATGCACTATTCGCTTACCATACGTGCATGTATGTATTGTTAAAGGCGCTGTTCCATTCTAACGGGAGGGGGGTGAGGACAGCGTAAGTACATTTACCGAAAATAGACAATGTTGACGGGAGAGAGTTAGAAAGCTCGTGTAGCTGAAATTCTAGCGTCACCGTCTGGGTCGCTGCTGCAGTCCGAAAGCGAAAAAATACCGGTGGATGCATACATAGAGTTTCATACCATAAGGTTTAGTGGGGAATCTGGTGCTAGTGTCTATATTAGGCGGGGTTCCTTGAGCGGCGCATGAACCACCAGGGGAATGACGAGTACAGGCTTTGGATCTGCTCCAGATGGATTACGTGCTCGAGATTCACGGCGCTTGTTTACTGAGCGTAAAACGAAGTGATGTGCACTTATTTCCAATTAAAGATTGTTTCATTCTTCCGCATGTAAAACTAATTGCAGAATGTTTGCCTCACCGTGAGGTTGAGGTGCAACCGTTACAAATTCAACCCCAAAGGCATTGTGCATTGCTCTGCAATCGGATTCCAGATTTGGCAGTACTAAAAATTACCTTTTTCACAACAGTGAAAACAAAGATGCTTGTTTTTCTCTCGAAAGTACGCACAATATAGCTATGGAAATAAAGATACTGTATCGGGCGAGAAACACTAAACGCATTTTCTGCTGTGACGTTAGGCCTGTCTGCGCTTGCGCAGAACGATCGTGAGTGCAACGGTACGTACAACGCATCGCTCGTTTCGCTGTAAAGCCGATTCAGCGAAGCATAGCGGTGCGTTCACTTTGCTTCGTCGTCGTTTAACTACCAAGTTGACCGCATCATCGCAAGACGCGCTCATCGAAAAAGCGTGAAATTTATGTAGACTTCTTCATTGGCTCGGGATGCTAGATCATTGCGGAGCGGTCCGTGAACGACGATTTGCTAAAACGGTCAAATACAACCTGTAAAGCCGCAAACCAAGAGAGCACGCTCCAGCCACTTTGAATAGAGGAACCGCGTCAGCGCCTTGCGCCGCACCCAAACAAGTACCCACGCTAGAGAACATCGCAGTCATTGAGGCAGGATATCCTGCGCCGTTGTAATTTGCCCCCTGAGTTACTCATAAATGCAATGTCATCAGCGAATCGCACGTTACTGAGGCACTCTCCATTAACTCTTATCCCTAAGTCTTCCCAATCTAGGGCCCTGAAAACCTCCTGTAAAAACGCGGTAAATAGCATTGGGGAGATCGTGTCTGCCTGCCTTACACCCTTCTTTATTGGGATTCTGTAGCTTTCTTTATGGATGATCATGCTGGGGACTGCTGTAGATTTCTTCCAGTATGTTTATATATGCTTCGTCGACGCGCTAATTCCACAGTGCCTGCATGACTGCTAATAGCTCGATCAGATCAAATGCCTTCTCGTAATCTATGAAGGCCATACACAGGGGTTGGTTGTATTCCGCACATTTCTCTGTCACCTGATTGATAGTATGAATATGGTCTATTGTTGAGTAGCCTGTGCGAAATCCTGCTGGGTCCTTTGATTGATTGAACTCTAATGTCGTCTTAATTCCATTAGATATTATTTCTGTTAATAGCTTGTAGACAACAGACTGATCGGCCTGTAATTTTTCAAGTCCTTGACGTCCGCTTGCTTATGGATTAAGGTGATATTAGCATTCTTCCAGGACTCTGGTACACTCCCTGTCAAGTGACACTTCGTATACAGGGTGGCCAGTTTTTCCAACACAATCTCTCCACCATTTTTCAACAGATCTGATGTTACCTGATCCTCATCAGCGGCTTTGCCTCTTTTGTATTCCCTCCAAGGCTTTTCTTACTTTCCCGGTCGTTACTGGTGGAATGTCCACTTCCTCTGGGCTACTACTACTTCATACGTTGCGGCCTGGTTGTCTTGGCTACTGTAAAAATCTCGGCAGAACTCCTCCACTACTTCAACTATCTTATCTATATTGCTTGTGACTTTGCCTTTCTTGTGCGTTAGTACATACATCTGGTTTTTGCCTATAACCAGTGTTCTCTCCACAGCTTTGAGGCCTTGTCCATTCTTTAGAGCGTTTTCAATTCTCTCCATGTTAACCTTCTTATGTCGGCTGGAAAGGAATGAAAAGGAAAATGATAGGTGTAACCTTAAGAGACAGGAAGAGAACAGAGTGGTTCAGGGGAAAAAACGGGTTTTATGAATATCACAGTTGAAATGAAGAAGAAATTGACATGGGCTGGACACGTAGCACGTAGGCAGTATAACCGCTGGTCATTAAGGGAAACTGACTAGTTCCCAAGAGAAGGCAAACGGGCAAGGAGGAGAGAGAAAGTTAGGTGGACAGATGAGATTATAAGAAGTTTGCGGGTATAACGTGGCAGCAGCAAGCACAGGACCGGGTTGATTGGCGGAACATGGGAGAGGCCCTGCAGTGGGCGTAGTCAGGCTGCTGCTGCTGATGATGATCCTGCGCAGAGAAGGAAACTGAAACTGTGGCCGAATATCCCTAGGCAGTTCGCAAACTTACGCAGTCTAATCCGAAGCCTGCGCTTCCCAATATTCCCATGGTCATTGAACGATCGCAGCGCCAGCTTTCCTAGAGGTTTTAAATGCGAAGCATTTCTTAGCGAACCAAAACCACTTTGACCGTTTCTATCTAGCTACCCCATATAGCGTCTAGGCGCTCTCGTGTTTGTCTTCTTAGCTTGGTATACAGCAAACTTGCCATAGGAGGATATGTGTGTGTATGACGAACACGACGCGCAGGTCACGACATGAATAACGTGACTTGCCTGTCGTGTACGTCATGAAAATTTCAGCCGTTCACGTGTGGCACATACTTGCATAACACGGTCCATCGTATACGGGAATGAGCCAAAGGTGATTCACAGTCCATATCAACTCCAGGGATAGTGAGAACAGACTTTGGAAATCTTGACGCCATAGCGTTAAGGAGCGCGTGTGGCAGAAAATACGGTGCCGGCGCCAACGGCGTTGTCTTTAAGCGAAAAATTCCGATCGAAAGGCGTAAAATCACGGCTCGACCAGGCATCGAACCGAGGCATTATGCGTGACAGTCAAGTATTAGACCACAGAGTCACGCCAGGGCTTCAAGCTGCTGAGGAAAAAGACCCTACAAGCGTGATGTCGGGGCAACGTCAATTGTTGTGGTGTTGGCTATCTGTATTTATTACATTATAATAAACACTGACACCGCAAGCTATAGCGAAACGTTGCTCGAATAGATCTGCGACCACTGCTTATGATATGCACACCATCGAACCGTGGCTCGCACTGCGACGCGATGAAAGGGACATCGCTTCAACGTGAGTTACAACCTCACTTCGGAGCGTGAGCGACCCTTTACACGCCTGTGTAGTCGACTTGCCTGCCATGCCAACGATATGCACACAACTACTAAATTTACTCAAAGATGTCAATCCACCTCGTTTGACTCTTGACTCAAGCAAAAAATACAGCATAGGCTGCCGCTGGCCGACTGCTTCGCATAAAATCGATTCCCACAATGCGTGGGATCTGCCGAATTTTTAATAGTATGATATCTTTAGATGCAAAGAATTAGAATCAGGAGCTGCAGCCGGAATTTAACACCGAAATTTTGTGTGGCAGTCACGTATTCTATTCTCGAAAGAAAAACAAATATGTGTTACTCTGTTTGGTGAGCCCTGATTTGCAATGTGTATGATTCTCTCCATCCTCCAAGAAGCGAGGCAAAGCCAGCGATTGGGAAGGCGATGTGAACGGGGTCCAATTACTCGATCGCGTGCCACTCTTTAATGCGAAGTTTACGCGTCCTCTAAGTTCTTCTGCAGCCCTTGTAAAGAGCACGGCTCGGCCTCCGTGGGGTGAGAGAAAGGGGAGTTATGCTGAGGCTATGCGTCCTAATATCATCCAGCAGCCAAGCGGTCGTCACTCAGGCACGATCATAAGCGAATTGACCAATGTTCTGTAGAGTTTTCGTGTATGATTATTATTATTATTATTATTATTATTATTATTATTATTATTATTATTATTATTATTATTATTATTATGCAGTCATCCTAAGGCTTGCCGGTGGCACGCTGCTGGCGCGCGCCAACCACCGCCGTTCCATGGAGCTGCACGCCAACATGCTGGAGTGCGTTTCCGGCAGCGCGCTCTCTTTCTTCGACGCTACGCCGAGGGGCCGCATCTTCAATCGCTTTTCCGTGGATCTCGAAATAAACGACACTCGCGTATTTATATTCTCCAAGCAGCTTGTGCAGAACATCCTCTATGTGTTCGCACGTCTCGCTGTGATTGGAACACAGGTGCCCTTCGTGTTCGGCCTTACCCTTTGTGCTGAAATCTTGTTGTTATTCTGTATGGTGAGTTCGAGTGTTCTATACTCCCATCCTGAAAGCACATTTGCGAATGCGAATAGCTTTAGTGGTGCTTTCTAGCACAGTGTTCTAGCAGTCATTCGTAATTTTATCGTAAATAAACTTCAATGAGTAGAATGCTATTACCCAATGGAGCGGTCCCAAAGCTGAGCTAGTATTCACCTCTCGAGTTATTGACATGCTTACAGTTTGTTGACTTACGTACTTTGGATGTGCACAAGTATTGAGTGTCTTTCAAAAATTAAATTTGCCTACGAAAGGAACACCCACGTGCGAGGAATGTTTAAGCGAAGGATGTTACCATTGTCATAGGCGTGCGCAGGGTTCCCATTCAGGGGGGGCAAAGGTTCGTCTCAGCGCCCCCCTCCCTCCTTCCTATTATGTATAGGGCTGACTTTGCCCCCCCCCCTTCTCGCCCCCCCCCCCTTCTCGCCCCCCCCCCCTGCCCCCCCCTCCCCACCGTGCGCGAGCCTATGATCATTGTTACAAAGTTTCCTGGCTAGTGTTTTTTTTTCCGTGTCACCTTTTTCTTCTTCAGCGTTACCTCATACGTGGCACGATGTTGGGACGCCTCTACGAAAGCACCCGGTTGTCTCGACTGCTTCAGCACCTGAGTGAGACACTCGACTGCGTTGGCCTGATACGTTGCTACGGGGTCATGGAGCAGTTCTGCGCTCGATTCCGACGAATGGTGACGGTGTACCTGGAGGCATTCAACATGTTTGTTTACTGCTTCGCCATCGGCCGCCTCATCAGTACCATATGCGCCCTACTAATCATAGTACTCACCGTAGCTATCATCGTGGTACCAGCCCATGACGACCCCGGTTCTGCTGCAATGGCTGGCCTGTCTCTTCTTTCGGCATTTACGGTAAGCTGTAATCACGTGATGCAGAGGCTTGTTAGCCGCGTTGGTATTCTCTCAACCCTCATGCCGTAAATACGCAAAAACGGACGGGAACTCTAAAGAAGAGGGAAGCACAAACAGGCGCAGTTCTTTTGTGTTCCCGTCTGTATTTTGCGCATTTACACCATGAACCAGTACCAACTGGCCCAACTAACCACTCTTCTCTCAACCTCTCACTGCCACTTCTTATCCATATCACAAGAACTGAAACAGCAAAGAGCAAATGATATGTACTCATCAAAGACGGCACTGCGATATAGCTTTCTTGTCTTAATTCAAGCACGGCGCTCAGTTCAAGAACACAAAACACTCTTCAAGATGAAGATGCGTGCTTGTGAGCGGTCTCTAAAAACAATTTATGCTTAAAGGGGCCCTACAACATTTTTTGAACATGGTCAGAAAACGCCGCCGATCGGTAGTCGAGGCTCCCGAGAACACGCAAGGCAAATATTATAGCGCAGCACGTGGCCTGGAATTTACAAAAAATTCTCAAAGTCAGCTAAAAATCGCTTTCTCTTCTCTCGACAAATGACGCTACATATTCAAAAATCATTGCGTCGCAGGCCAAGTAAACGCCATTGGCTGATTTGAGCATGGCGCGCTCGGGAGTTACTGGGGCCGCCGCGGGAGGCCGCTACGTATCCGCGCGAGCACGCGCGATGGCACTGAAAAGCCTTGCGTTCGAAGAAAAAAGCTAAAAGCTAAAAAACACAGACAGAGAAGAGATGTACACAGGACATCTCTACCGCGTTTTTTAGCGCAGCCACGCATTATGTTCCAAGTATACACCAACTAGCCTTAACGAAAGCGGTACCTTCTTCCCCCGTGCCTTCCCTCCCTGCTTAGCTTCCAGTGGTTCCGTAGGGATGAGAGACGAGAGACAGCAATTACAGCGTGCGACAAATCTTTGTAACTGCGCTCGTACTGGACGAACTCTAAAAATTTTTGCGGCGGTCAATTCGTGAGGTAATAGCTCCTTTAGTGAAGCTATTCCATGGCTATACTTGGAAAAGTGTTGCAGGGCCCCTTTAATGATCAAGGTTTTGTACCAAAAGACTTGTACCAAAAGACGGGAAGTGGCAAGGACATTAGTATACTTCAAAAATTCTTAGACCCATCCGCTCGTTTGCTACCGAGTACACTGGGAGAATCTTTGCAGCAAACGTTATCATCTCAAGAACGGCTTATTTGCGAAGCACACACTACACAGAAGTTGCGGATCCGAGAGCAGCTGATAAAGGAAGCACAGAAGAACATTCCAAAAGACTGAAGTCTAGAATGTGGTCCGTAAAGTGACTACCTTTATCGGATAAAACACTGTGCCAGCCATGCCGCCGCCTACTATGCCTAGCGCGAGCTTATAAGATGCAATAAAATTTGGCCAAAAGTTAAACGATTAAGCGCAGCTGGAGGTGTTACTAAATGACGCTGCTCGTTGCGTGCGTGGGAACCACTCAAGCATGTAACTAGCACGCATACCCACAAGCGCCATGGCAAAACGGGTCAGTACGACCAATACGATAAACAGAGATATGACTATTCGCCAGGGCGCGCTGATGTACAGGAAAAGCTAGAAAAAGCTTCAGGAGTGGCCATCAAGTCTGATGGACGTCTTCAGCCGGAAGTATGGAGGGTGGTATGCGTCGAGAATCTCAAGCAGAAGAGGTGCAGAGGAAGTGCAACGTAAATTAAAATTCTGGAGTAGTACCTACCAATGACACAATGTGATAATCAGGCACGTCGTAGAAAGGGAAGCTGAACTATTTTGACCAGCCAGGATTCATTAACGTGCCCCGAAACCTAAGTACACGTGTGTTCTTGCTATTTGCGTATACTTCGAATTGCAGCTGGTGCGGCTAAGAATTCAACCAGTGTTCTCGAGCTCTGCAACGCAAACCATAGCCAATAAACTATCTCGGAGGGTAAGTGCAACGCAACAGGCCATAATTTGTGATTAGTTCAATGTGCTGATAGTGAGAGGAAGCGTCGTACTTGTTTTTCTTTTTATCTTGTAAGTACTTCGCCAAGCTTGCTTTATCATTGGAGAGACGTGCTAATGATTGTCTCAAATTCAGTGGCCTATATCTCTGTAACTTGGCGTGTCGTGCACAATAAATTCGCTAATGTAAGGACCAGAGTTCGCGAAAGTGATATAACGGCACCGGACCTGATGAAATCTGACTTTGTTGACTATGTTTGCAGGTTCCATTTGCCACGGTTGTGGTTTTCCTTGGTGGATTTTGGAACGCCATGGGTGAAGCGTCTTTTCAGAGGGCGCTGGAATATACCGAGTTGCCTTTGGAGAAGGTGCGTGCGTGATGAAGGCTTCGTTAATACCTACCACGACGAATAAAAATGGCCAAACGGTTTCTAAAAATTTGGAGATGCGCTCACGCTTAGCGCAGCTTCGCCACTAGAGCTCGTCGTCGCAGGGCCTGGATCATATATTTAAGAAATAACGACGCGGAATTGGGCCGTTCATAAAATAACTTATTATAAAGAAACTGCTCTGGCATGCTGTATGGAATCGACTAATTTGAAGCGAAGTGAATCGCGGAAGGAGTCAAGAATCCACTCTTACCGCACTCTCTCTCTTACACACGCAGACACACACACACACACACACACACACACACACACACACACACACACACACACACACACACACACACACACACACACACACACACACACACACACACACACACACACACACGCACGCACGCACGCACGCACGCACGCACGCACAAGCACACACACACACAAACACACACACACACACGCACGCACGCACGCACACACACACACACACACACACACACACACACACACACACACACACACACACACACACACACACACACACACACACACACACACACACACACACACACACACACACACACACACACACACACACACACACACACACACACACACACACACACACACACACACACACACACACACACACACACACACACACACAC
>JALIZH010018660.1:0-24768 GCA_030522465.1 Rhipicephalus appendiculatus | reverse complement strand
CTACAACGCCGACTGCCTGTCCCGTGCTCCCCGTTGACCCACAACTGTAGGACGACCAGGACAAGGACTATTCTTGATTACGTGAAGTGCCGATGACTTAACCGAACGACAGTGAGCCGACCCGGTACTAAAGGGTCTCGAGGGCAAGGACAGTGTTGTTCCAAAGGTAATAACGTGAGGAATAGCGTCATTTTTCTTGTGGAATGACGTTTTCCTAAAGTAGATCTGGCCACTAGCATTTCGTAGTACCTTCAGCGTTACGTCCAGAAGTTCAGGATGCTCTGCATGACGACCCGAGAGCTCGACACCTTGAATTTTTTCCAGCACGCTCACGAGGATACAAGAAAAGTACTACTGGCGTCACCTCACTGCCGACGTCACGCACTACGTGAAGACTTGTCGAGATTTTCAGTGACGGAAGACACCGCCGACTGGGCCAGCTGGACTTCTGAAGTCCATCGAGCCACCTCGCCGGCCGTTCCAACAAATGGGCATGGACTTACTAGGGCCGTTCCCCACGTCCAATTCCAAAAAAGAATCGTCGTAGCTAATGGCTACCTCACCCACTACGCCGAAACAAGGGCCCTGCCCAAAAATAAAGCCTGGGGTCTTACGTCCCAAAACCATGCTATGATTATGAGAGACGCCACAGTGGATGGATCCGGAAATTTTGGCCATCTGGTGTTCTTTAACGTGCACTGACATCGCACAGTACACGGGCCTCTACCATTTCGCCTCCATGGAAATGCGACCGCCGCGGCCGGGATGGAACCCGCGACATTCGGGTCAGCAGCCAAGCACAACAACCACTGCTCGACCGCGGCGGACAAGGGCCCCGCCCAAAGTCAGAGCCGCCGAGCTAGCCAAAGTTCGTTGAGAATAGCGTCCTGCGGCATGGCGCCCCAGAGGTCCTCATTAGCGATCGATCTACGACCTTTGCTGCGGACCTAACACAGGTGATCCTGAGATACAGCCAGAAAAGTGACCATCGGACCACCGCCTACCACACACAGACAAATGGCCCCACCGAGCGTCTAAATAAAGCCGTCCCCGATATGCTGGCCATGCACGTCGTTGGCGAGCACAAGACGTGGGATGCCATCCATCCGTATGTGATGTTTGCATACAACACGGCCTACAAGAAACGACACAGATGACTCCATACAAGTTGGGCTACGGAAGGAGTCCGGCAACGACGCTCGACGCCATGTTACCGAATGTCACCGACGAGGAAAACATCGACGTCACCGCCTCCCTTCAGCGCGCCGAGCAAGCCCGACAACTGCCCCCTCTGGGAATCCAGTGCCAGAAAAAGACCGACAGTTATTGGTACAACCTTGCATGGCGCCACATAGAATACCAGCCTGCTGACCAAGTCTGGGTGCGAACACCAATATGCCGACGTGGACTCAGTAAAACTCTTCTGCGACGATACCTCGGAACATATGGAGTAGTTGGACATCTCGGCGCACTCGGCTTCGAGGTTGTCCCCGACAGCATCACGAACTCTCAGAGACACCGGCCACGTCCTGAGGTCGTGCATGTGCTGCGCCGTAAGGGGTCCTGCCACACTTCTTGAGCATGGTCAGAAAACGCTGCTGATCGGTAGTCGAGGCTCCCGAGAACACGCTAGCCAAATATTATAGCGCAGCACGCGGCCTGCAATGCACAATAAATTTTCAAAGTCAGCTCAAAAATTGCTTTCTCTTTCTCGACAAATGACGCTACAAGCACTCGTCCGCAGCCATTGTATCAGCCATTGGCTGGTTTAAGCATGGCGCACTCGGTCGTTACTGGGGCCGCCATGAGAAGTCGCGACTTGTTCACGCGTGCGTGCGCGCTATCGCATTGAGAAGCCGCGTATTCGAAGAAAAAGAGAAAAAAGTGCTCAAGATGACGAGGCGCGCGTGACGTATTTTCTTCCCCCGTGCCATCCCTCCCTGCTTAGCTTCCAGCGCTTTCGTCGGGACGAGAGAAGAGAGAATGCAATTGCGGCGTGCGACAAGTCTTTGTAAGTCCACTCGTACTGGACGGATTCCAAAAATTTTTGCGGCGGTGAATTTGTGAGACAATAAGCTCCTTTAGTGAATCCATTCCATGGCTACTTAGAAAAAGTGTTGCAGCGCCCCTTTAAACTGTTATACGCGCCTTAAGAAATTTGTGGACTCTAGCTTTTACTTGCTTTATATTTTTCGTTCATTTTGCCATGCATTTATTTTTACATCCATGTCCTTTTTTCACGCACCGGGGCGATGCTTTTTCAGAGGGGTCATTGTCACGCCCGTTTCTTGCTTTATGTTTTTTGACCCACGAAAGCTGTTAGCAACGCTCGGCGCAGATCGCGTCGCAATGTTCCGGGAGGCTTTGCGATTGTCTCAGATCATTTTGTTAAGACTACGCGCAGAACGCCAATGTCCATGTTTATTCGAGAGCTCTTGCAAGCGCCAGTCATTTAACGCTAGATGCTTCGATGCCGCTTATATAAATGCAGACGCTCCTTATCGCAAATCAGGTTATCGATGACCGACGCTCTGTTCGCCACTCTCAGTGCACGGTGTCAAATTGGCGTGGTACCTCAAAAAAGCGGGGCATATAAAAACGACCTAATTTTGTCATCAAAGAAAGTGACCCAAGGAACAATTTATAGACCCTTTACCGTCTTGACGATTGACGGTAACAGTGCGGAAGCCATTGTTGTGTAAAAGGTTTGACTTAATTCATCCGACCTAATAACGCAAGAAAGGAGAAATATTGATTCAGTTGACACATCACTGTAATTACATTATCACGTGCCACTTCACTTCTGATTTTTTTCGGGCTGCCGGTAGCGTCCGCTGCCTTTTATATACCTTCTTTGCAACCATGACCTAGTATAATCGAAGCGTTCACTGAAGTGCCAACAGCATGGAAAAAAGAACGCTGTATTTTGTAAATTAGTGAAGTTATACGGTGTGCTGAGTTGCATGTCACCGTCTAAATTAAACGGGTGGTTTCAGACAGCTTCTATTATGTCCAGGATATCCTAAACCATGCATAAAATTTTCATGTCAGGGATTAGCGCATGCCAGCTGATAAATTTTGCGATAGCGTGGAGCTTCAGCTCTGTCAAAAAAAGAAACACGCAAGAACAGTTATTACAGGATGATGCAGAAAGAAAAGCTCGAACGATATTGCAAATGTGCTTTCCAGTTTTACAACAAAACTGTTAACATAAACTGCAACGATCAAAATACCATGAAAAACTCAATTTTGTGGTTCTGTGAACAATGTTGTTTGTTCAGCAAGTCTTGTCAGGAAATGCGTTAGTGTAAACTAATTCTGAAGCGCGTGGTGTTTTTTGGATAGACTGCAAAAAACAATTACTGAAATCATCCTTTTCATACTGCTTTGAAGGGGTGTTGTATGGAATGATAGCAGTTTCCGAACTGTCTAGTAAGCGCAAAAGCAACGGAATTGTCACATCTCTGTAGAACAGGAGCCATGCTAAGCGCGGTGCATATAAATCATATGCGGTGTCTATGTTACGTGACTTTGAAAATGGTTGCGGATTTCTTGTTTTATCGAGAAGACAGAAGAAATGGTAAAGAATGAAACGCAGGGAAGTTAACCAGTCCAGTAAAACCAGTTTGCTACCCAACACATGGGAATGGGACGGAGAGATTGAAAGAGGGAGAGGAAATAGTGTAAAGGGAGAGGAAGATAGCATATAACACAGCACACACGCAAACACGCAGTCAGTGACAGTCCATCACTCTGGCGTGGTACGCGACATCACTGTCACAGCCGCTTGTCCAAGTCCGTTTTTCTTAACAACCTCAGTAGTTCTTTGGTCGGTTAGCTGCGATGTGCTCTGTCGACGACATGCAATAGTTTCAACAGACATATGCTGTTGCCAAGTTGCGCTAGAACGGACGCCAGTGACTGTCTCTGAACATCATATACCGCACAGTCACATATGATGTGGCGCAGTGTCTCCTCGCAATGACAGGCATCGCAGAGAGCGTTGTCGGCCATTCCAATGATGAAGGAATAAGATTCTGTGAATGCCACACCTAACAATAAACGATAAAGCAGCGTGGCCTCTCTTCGGCGCAGTCTAGTTGGCATATAGAGATGCATAAAAGAGCACAGGTGGTGTTGACGATCGGTTCGCTTGGTCTGGCTGCTTGGTGGGCACCATAGAGAGAGGGGGATATCCTGTAGAAGCCCTCAAGGACTGGTGGCCGCGCCAGACGTTGAAAGTGATACACTATCTTCCTGTGTGCCTTCAAGAGCTGACCAAGCGGCATTATTGGCGTGTTTGTTTATGACGCCGCAGTGACTTGGAAGCCACTGAAACGTCACGGAGTGCTCTTTTTCATGTCATGTATGAAAAAGACATCAAATTTAAAATACGAGCTATTCGTATGACCCGCGACGCAGTGCTAATACCACAGATTGTAGGGCTGCCTTGGAAGAGCAGAAGATCGACCATTGTTGAGGTGGTTCCCAATTGACTAAGCAAAGTGCAGCGCGCAGAGCAGCTAGCTCCGGAGCTGTCGACGTCGCGGGGCGGTTAGTACTAAAGCTGATGGTAGTAGCTCTTACCGGGACAACCACTACGCCGGACGAACACTAGAGGTTTCCGGAACTATTGGTATAGGTGTAAATGTGCGCTGTCCACATAGCGCTCGTGCAAAATAAGCAGAGACGGTTGCTTCAGCGCAAGCGACATCTCAGATTTTTTTCTGGATTCCATGCACACTGAGATGCACTGTGGGTCGAATAAGACACCAAGGTGGCACAGATGTTTTAGATGCAGTGACGAAGCCCGAGGGAAGTTTGTCGTTGTACTTGACAATAGTTTTAAAGAAGGATGCTTGGCGCCTGTATGAAGGCAGTGTGGCAAGGTGATGACAAGGAGCACGTGCTAGAGGTTTGACGTGCGTTCACAGGACTTCCACCGTAATGTGAGTTTCCACTGGACGGTCACGACACATCGCAATAGATGCGTCTGTAGATGTACATCTGGGATAACCAAGGCACACTCTGAGAGCTTGCGTTAGTACTGTCTGCAGAACCCTAATACTTGTTTTGCAAGTATTGCTCAGCACAGGCAGGCTATATATCAGAAAACCGAGAAACAGCGCTCCGTAGAGTTCCAGCATTGCGTCTACTGACATCCCCCACGTCTTTCCTGCCAAGAACTTGAACAACTGGGAAATTGCTGTCAGGCGCTGCTTCATGTAGGCCACGTGCGGGCTGCAACAGACGTCCATGTCAATAATTACGCCAAGAAACCTGTGAGTTGTGGCGTAACAAATGGGCAACCCGTTGATAAGAATGGCATAAGGCATGAGTCATGGGTTTGCGAATGAGTGCCACTACTGCATATTTTTCTGGTGATATGCTGCGACCTTGTTTACACGAGTAGTTCGCTGTCAAAGTTGCTGCTCTTTGAAGCCGAGCACGTATCTGAAGGCGTGTGACTGCCGAAGTCCAGACACAGATATGTTATACGTGTATTGAAATCTTGATGGTAGTTGGCAAGTATTCAGCCAGACCAACAAGTGCGAGGTTGAATAGTGTCGCGCTGAGAACTCCACTTTGAGTAACGCCCCTGGAGGTATAGCTTCGTGTAGTTGGGCCATCGTCTGTTAACACGAAGAATTACCTTGCAGCCAGATAACTTGCGATCCACGAAACAACTCGGCCACCGAGGCCAACCGCCGCAAAAGAGCATCGAGAATGACCTCATGTAATACGTTATCGTATGTGCCTTTCACATCAAGGAACAAAGCTACTAATAGTCGATTACGGGACCTTTCGTGTTGAACATACGAAACGAGATAAACTACATTGTTGATGGAAGAGCGGTCACGTCGGAAACAAGCCTTGAAGTTCGGATAAATATTGTTGTGCTCAAGATGCCACTTGAGGCGGCCAAGCGTTCCATGATCTTTAAAAATTGGGGGACCCTTAAGCTTTGCCTTTAAGAGTTTGAACGCGATAGCGATATCCTGTCCCTAGTCCGTACTTCAATCCCTTAGTGCACACTATGTAATGCATAGCATGCCTTAAACCACGAGAAATTATGCGCGGTAAATGCGGGAAATGTTTTCGAAGTTGTTATGCACCCACTACGTGGTCTTAAGGGAATACGCGCAGTAACGTGTGTGCCTTTTGTAATGGGTACACGGCTTTGAACCACCATGTAGTTATGATATTCACACCTTCTGACGCCCGATGGCTATGCACGCTTGTACCACGCAATATTACTGCGATATTAAATGCGAAGCATTTCTTTGCGTACTGCAGGCAATTTTAGCGTTTCTATCTACGTATCTATCTATCTATCTATCTATCTATCTATCTAGCCGCCTACGTCTGGGTGATCTCGTGATTACCCCTTTAACTTAGAATATACCAAAATTAGTATGTGAGAATAAGATGGTTTGACGAATATGACTGGCTGGTCGTGACATGAATAATGTGACAATCCCATCGCGTACGTCGTCAAACCCTTTCGGGCAAACCCTGTGGCACATACCACGGGCGGGTATGTGCCACAGGTGATTGACAATTTATACTACCCAGGAACGGCGAGAACAAACAGAGGTACTATTAACACGAGAGCGTTAAAAGCTGACATCATCAGCAAGGTTTACCGCACGAATGCAAATAATAAATGTCAGGGTCCCAACAGGAATCGAACCCAGGCACTCTGCGTGGCAATCAAGCATTCTACCACAGAGCCACGCCCGGTCTCGGAACTGTTTCCAATAGACCCTAATGTGCGTGAAACGTCAATTGTCGTTGCAGTGCTGGCTATCCAATTATATAAACATTGCATATGTACTGCGATGATACAGCCGCCACTCCGGGTTAACGTCAATTGTAGTAAAGCGCCGTCCACTGAATAATATATGGTGCAGTGTCCAGGGCTACCACCCTCGCGAGCACAAGCGCTACATATCAGTTTACCGCTTCTGGTGTTGCTAATGCCCATGTTGACGTTGGCATCGTTACGCAACTGTAAACAACGTGTTATACAAAACATATGCGACTGCGCAACATATGTCTGTGCGTAAAACATTTGTACATACTTTAAGTGTCAATTTCATAACGTTTCGCTCAATAAAAAATTACAACACGGTCACCTTCCCTCCGCATGCTTCGCATAACATTGAATCCCAAGGTACGTGGAATCTGCGATATTACATGTTGTACTGTGACGCCTGTATACAGGACGCGCGTGTTTGCAAAGCATGAAAGTTATTTTCACTGCAATTCCAAGCAGAGGAAATTATTTTATATGTAATCGCAAACGCCCTTGAGGATTTTGTTCGCTGGGATGTATATTACGCATATCTGTAATAAATACCATGAAAGAAAAAAAAGAAGCGTGGCTGCGTCATAGAAAGCCTGCTTGCCACGCAGACGACCCGGGTTCGATCCTCATTCGGACTCAGGAAATTTTTATTATTTTTTTTATTTGCATCTTTCTAGATTTTTCGGTCACGGACAAGATGATGATTTTTCGCTCACTACCAACGACGCCGCCGCCGCCGACACCGACGTCGACGCCGGAATTTCCGGCGAAACGAGCTCTTTAACGCTATCGCGTTAATACACAGCTGGCCAGCCATATTGGACGGTACGAGGCGAGCTCAAGTGGGCGTTTGCCCTGCTTCAAGAGGGGCACCAAGCGACTTTGCAGTCGTCGAGAACATTGCCGTGTTGCCATGAGGTGTTTTAAAGGCTGAACTATTCCACGCGGGATAAGTGGGTGGAGAGTACAGCAACGACAACAAAAGCATTGTGTAATAGTTTCTGTTCTTAGTGTTCTATAAGGGCCACGATTTACACGAAATCACACAGCTGATTTATTATATGAATATTCCTCAAGGGGAATCTTGACATGAGGTCTACTACCTAAATTATTTTTCAATGTAACTTCGGCGCTACGTTTAAGACATTGTTTCTGATTTCGAAATATGCATAGCTTTATTGTCAAAATGAAGCAGACTTTGCTTCTATAGCACTGACAATTGAGCGAGTTGGTACGGATGCATAGATTTAAGAACGGCGCAACAACGCCGACGAAAAGAAGTTTTACGTTTTCTGTTCACGCAATATTGAAAAGAAAGTATGTTATCGTGTTCAAATTATTTTTAAAGAACCGTAACAGACGATGTCGACACAAACACACAAAAAAAGCCCACTCATTAAAGCAACGTGTGATTCGCTGTTTTAGAACACAGCGCAAACTTGTGAGGAGGTCGCTTGCCAAGCCTTATTGAACATTATAAGGGTTTCACATAGCTTGTCAATTCTCACCCCAAACATTCTCGTCGGGGACTTATAAAGCAGATGACTGAACGGAACCGCAACACGACTTCATAATGTTGCTCAAACGAACATTGGCACCTATCTCTTCAGGTGTATTAATCATAAATTACGTGGATATGAATGAATCCTTGAGCTATATTTGTAAACGTCGTATATGATTGTCGATAAAGCACGAATTTTTCATTGCTTTGAAATGAGAAAAAAATTGTATCGAAAGACGTTTATTTTTAGCAAGATGCTTTGGTTTACCTCTATCTTTTACAAGCTTGATTAAAATTGGTTTAAAGGTTGTCGGTAAAGGTCTGCGTTTTACATCTACTCAAACCGGCCACTAGGAGTCGAGGACTAAATTAAAGTTTCTAAGTCTCGGTTATACAGCAGCGTCGATATCCAATGGAGGAGCAATTCTTCGCAGTTGGAGCTTACCAGCAGTTTCGCAAACAGGTGCATGCGGTGTGTAGACCAGGAATCAAGAACATGTGGGTGCGACAGAATTCTGGAGTGACGTTTGTTTTTTCTTTTCCATAGATGACGGAATAATCAATGACATTCAGTGATCAGTGAACGGAAATGCAATTACGACGGACGCCATTTTTGCCCCTACCCCCGCCAGTGTGTAGGGAAAACCAAAGTGGTGAGCCCCTCGTGTGGTCGATAGGGACGCAGGGGCGAAACAAGCCGAAGAGTGGCCAACAAGTGCCAGAAGGCCGACCTGGCAAATTAATATGGAGCTATCGATCCGCACAGGGTACGTGATAAAATTGGCACAAACAATACGAGCAACCAGGCGGCTTGGAGACGATAACCGTTGCGCACACAATGCCGATGGAGAGCAGAGGTCGAAAGCAGAATGGAGACTTGGTCCTTTTGTTTTGTTCAACAAGGGGAAGGCACATACCGAAAGAGAGGAACAGTGAGAAAACAAAACAAGAAAGAAGGAGGCAAAAAGACCTTGCAGTTGCGAAAAGAGAACTAAGCAGCAAAATGTTTCTGCTTGATAGAGAGCGCAAATACTCACTTGCTCAGAACATTACGGAGACAATTTCGTCTTTGCCTTCTAGCTTTATTTGACTTTACCCGTGCCCAAAAGCTTCTTGCTCGCTCATTCACCGTAGTTTTTGAGGATTGAAAGAGCATGTAGTGTTAAGAATACGTTAGTGAAAAAGAAAATACACAGATGGCCATTGGGACAGATCGTGCAGAAAAAACAGGGATGGGATCGAGGATAGCGATGTGAGTGGCAGAGGGCGTCCCTTGTCATCGATCTTGCTTATAAAGAAGCGCTGTGTGTTGTTGACAACAGCCGACCGACA
This sequence comes from Rhipicephalus appendiculatus, assembly GCA_030522465.1. Lineage (NCBI taxonomy): Eukaryota > Metazoa > Arthropoda > Arachnida > Ixodida > Ixodidae > Rhipicephalus > Rhipicephalus appendiculatus. The sequence continues at coordinate 15,124 of JALIZH010018660.1, read as the reverse complement.
CAGGGCGACCTCGATTGCATTTTCATGCTTACCGCTATATAAATGCTTTATGCATACCTGGACCGATGACAGCTTTCTTAGTATATATACATCTCGCATTTTCCCCTTTCTATTTCGTTAAACTTGTCGTTGTATTGTGCTCGAGAGTATAGAAGCAAGCGAAAAAATTGGTGCAGATGACTTTCTGAATAATTGTCATTTTCGTTGCGGCATATTCTGGTTTAGCGCGTTCGAACCGTACCGGCCTTACGACATTAGGATAAGATGTTTCTATAAAAGGCTCGCACAAAGCAGGAATCTCAATTCCGTGGAATGTTGTGCATTATGAAATAGCGGTGACTGAAGCCTAGATTTTGACGTGAAACTTGTCTTCGTCCGTACGTGTTTCAGATACGCTGCTAGTTATACCGGCACTCAGTGCCTGGGGCCACAGTTTTCTTTTCGCGTCGTCATTTACATTAACTTGGACAGACGGATGTGCGCTTTTTCTTTCCGCTGTTCCACAAAATTTCTTTGCGCGCAGCTTCGGGTACGCCCTAACGTTTTTGATAAACGGATACATCCTGACTGGCAGTGAGGCGATTGGCAGGTTATTCGTTGGCATCAGTCTAGCTGGAGCATGGGGCCCATTTAATGACATATTTCAAATAAAATACCAGGAAACCCGTTCTCCCATTCTGCATTGAGCAAACTTTCGTCATATTTTGCACCGTCTAGAAACGGGGCAAGGTGAAGTTTCTAATACGAACGCATGCGTGGCAGCTGTCACAACAGCGCAGCTCTTATCTTTCTTTGCTTTTTCCTCGCACCTTCATGTTGTTGTCGACGCATGTGGAAAGACATCCTCTTGTATGCGCCGATACGAACGTTCACAGTAATAGTGCTTGCCATTATTTCGTCAGCTCCCATTGAACAGCAGCAGTGAAAGGGCTGCAAATCAATATCCCGGCCCTTGCGTTGTTTGTATCTTTGCAGACACTCGTCCGTGGGCAGCATGTTTGTATTACCGACAAAAACCAGCAACCGGCACAACGCTTGCGCCTGATTACCTTTGCCAGAGAGCATTGATCGCCGGCGCCCCAGTCAACTTCGATCGTAGAGCCGGAGACTGCTTCTAAGAGCAAAAAAGAAAGCGTGAAACAATTCTATGGTTTGCCATTCCTTTCACAGGGACGCAAACTTTATGTAGAGAATCTGCACCAATACATCGAACACCGGACAACGCGATCTGTTCCTAATGCATTTCCAACGATTTGTACTGTAGGACATTTTATTAATGAGAACTAACTGACAATTATACCAGGAAAGTAGGTATAGGGGATGTCATTAGTATTAATTGTAATATAAATGTCAAGAAAGAAAAGTGGACGCAGATATAACTTGCCGCTCGCAGGGACCGAACCTGCGACCATTCTTCACATTTATATTACAATTACTACTAATTACATCCCCTATACATTCCTTTGCATAATTTTCTGTTAGTGCTCATTAATATTGTGTCTGACAAAGGAAAACGAGGCCTTAAATTTTCACTTCGTTCCTTGATTCATAGAGCATTTTAAATGAATGGCTGCACCTCACATATATGGCCAGCTCCAACCTGAACATCATTTAAATCAAGATGCTCTGGAGAAGCTTATGATTTGCAACTGTCGTAGTATTGTGTTGCATATATCACTCGTTAAAATGGCAAGGTCGGCAAAACAACTCGCGGAGGGTAGCTAAACACATGTCTGTAAAAAAAAAAAACCCTTTGTCCTAAGAGACAGGATAAATCATGTCCTTTAGGTTAGGTGCATTGTGTCGCCTATCGGTTTCTATATTGATTGATTGATTTATTTGTTTATTTATTTCAGAATACTGCAGGCCATACAGGCCCACGCAGGAATGGAAAATGAAACAAAATGAACAAGAAAACCAAAGTAAACTAACAAAGAAATCAGGAATTACAAATTCGTAACGCTACTATAGCAATCAAACAAGAGTTCACGACTTAACATATAATACGTACTAGGTAACAAGCACAAAAAAGAAAAAAAGAAGGTCACTAAAACAACAATCTTTCCAGTGCCCCTTGAAAATTCGCCCCCTCAAAAATATATTGTTACGAGAGGCCCCAGGGTCTCTTGGGTAGCGTGACGTGAGGGCCAAAGGACTGGGCTGGGAACTTCCAGGCAGTGGCAAGGCAAGAGGCAGCCATAAAAGAAAAACGTTTAATTTAACAAGACAACGACGTATATACAAAACGTGAACAAGAAGCCGCAGTGACGCTAAATGCGCCGGCCTTTTTATAGGCACTAGGAGGAGGAGGGTACACCTCCGCGGTTCGGACGCGTCAAGCGTCTCTGAAGGACGCGCCCAGTGTCCATGACGGACGCACCCGGTGTCTTCGACTGACGCACCAAGTGTTTCTGCAAGGGACGCCAGCAAGGTAGAGAGCATTGTACAGGGTGTTCTGACGCCCTCTCCCAGGTAGCCTTGCTCGGAGTCCAGCCAGCGGGAGCGTTTATGTTGGGGGTCGAATAGCGTTCATAACAGCTTCTCCGCCGGGGTAACGTTGTCCCGATGGACAAGGGTCAGCAGCCACTGTCCGGAGGGACACTTTGCGGGAATCCGAAGTGTCCAATGCTGGAGACGCTTGGAGGCGCTGTTGACCCCGCAGCGTCGGCCACGGCGCAGTTGTCATCCTGAACTCTGCACCTTTCATCTGCAGTGCCATGTTGATGGTAGCTTCACTGGAGGTACCTCGGTGAAAGCAGTGCACTGGCGCCAGAGAATTCCCCCCAAAGACCTACCAGGCTCATTTCAAAACAATCAATCAAGTTGGCAGGCGAGAGAAACAAGAGCTCACTGCCCATCGCATCAGTCAGGATCACAATTCTCAAAGTTAAAAGGAAAATCCTCCTTCTTTTACAAATAATAGCATTTCCCGAAAACTTTAAGACGGAGTTTGAAATACATTCAGGCAATCTTACTATTCGAAGCAGCGACTTGCTGAAGCGAAGAATGTTTTTGCCTGAATTTTTTTTCTTTTTTCCATTGGTCGATGACGGCGCCTCACCTTTTTCGATAAGAAAGGAATAAAATGCGATTTTTCTACTACCGAGCTACATTTTGTTCTAGAAAATTCTTTTGCGGACGGAGTTTTCCTGCTCCGGAATTGTTCCGTCTGACTCCACACTGCACCTCCGCAGACGCGGTACCTGTTCTAGAACTTCTAATGTCTAGCTTGGCAATGCTTTCTGGCGTACGGCTATCCGCGTGCAGCTGTGGTGCATCGCATGCGTCTATCAAGGCAGGGGAAGCATAATTTAGCTGCCCAGGAAGTTCTCGTGCTTTTGAGCGGTTAAACGGGCAAACCTCCCCCTGTTCAAAACAAGTTTCCATTTTCTTCAGAAGCATTTCTGATTTATTAGAGAATAGGTAGGAGTACTCCGGTGGGAGTCTGGCCGAAACCGTAGCCTCAGTAGTGAACGCTCCAAAGGGTCCCTCGATATGGACGCGCGCGAGAGGCAGGCAAATGCTCTGCTCCTGCACCACCTGTCGTATCCATACACACTCGCCCGTAAAATCCTTGGCGCTGACATAAGATGGATGAACGACATCTGTGGTGGCTGCGGAATCTCTAAGAACTCTGCAGCGTTTGCCGTTAACCCTAAATTCTTTCATGAAAGGCTTAAGCAATCCCAAGTTATCAGCGTCGGCGCGGACATATGACAATACAATACGCTGATTCCGGCAACCAGAGGCAAGGTGCCCCGTTTGAAGGCACTTATAGCACGTTATCGGCTTCTGCGCTTCAAACTCTTGCTTCCTGTCATCTTCGAAAGGAGCTTTAGGTAACGCCTGCTCAACTTCATTCTCCGGTTCCGCGCCTTTCACGTTACCGTTGCGCTTGAAAAACTTTGGGGACCTATTCTCCACGCCTTGCTTCGGAAACGCGTCGTGCGCCCGCCCTTCACTTGGCTGCGATGCATGGCGCGACGCGTATTCTTCCGCGAGCTCGGAAGCTTTTTCAACTGTGGTCACGTCGGGCCTGTCGAGAATCAATAAACGCATTCGGTCGGGAATCGTGTTGAAGAACTGCTCCAGGCAGAGGCACTCGACAACCTTAGCCATGTCTCCATAAACCCCAGCGCTTTTTAGCCATTCAACGAAGTTGTGCTTCAAGTTGTATCCGAACTCGACGTATGACTCGTTTTTTAGACTTAGTGGCTTTTCGAAAGCGCTGCCGAAACGCTTCTGGCGACAGGCAGTATCTTTTAAGAAGACTAGATTTTACAATATCATAGTCCTCATACTCCTCTGCGCTAAGCCTCCCCATCGCGTCCGCTACCTGACAAGGCAACTCGGTTAACAGGCGCTGTGGCCATGACGCCTTAGGGAACTTCAATCTTTGGCAGGTCCGTTCGAAGTTTACAAGAAACATTCCAATGTCCTCTCCTACCTGAAAAGGCTGCATCAGGTCCTTCATACTAAAATTTTCTCGTGCTTCTGAGACTGGCACGTGCGCTTCAACGCTAGCCGCCTTCACTTTCTGCAGTTCAAGCTCTAAGCGCTTTAATTCGAGCTCAAGCAACAGTCTCTCTTTTTCATCAGCCCGATTCTTTTCCTCATTTGCCTGGCGTTCTTTGACAATGTCCCAAGATTCGAGAAGCTCGCTGTCGTCTGCTTCTAAGGCAAGTAAAGCCTGAATAATTTGTGGCTTCCGCATAGCGTTTCCCGCTTCCACTCCCAATTCCGCGCATAGCAACAGCAAATCAGGCTTGCGTAGAGAATTGAGATCCATGACCAGCTACGACAGTGAACTCTTCTCCTATCTATTCTTTATCAATTATCACCAAGTGCTATCACGCAAAGAGGACTGAATATTGATAAAGAAAACCTGCCAGCTTCGGATTTAAAGCTATCCTTAACAGCCTGGCAAATCTCAAAGGGTAAAAGTTCGACACTCACGTAGCTGCAGTCATGGGCTTCCTCCCAAGGTCCACGGTTCGGCTGGTGCAAGTTGCAAGGTCCACTGCGATCCCGCCGCTTCCATCTAGTTGTTACGAGAGGCCCCAGCCTCTCTTGGGTAGCGTGACGTGAGGGCCAAATGATTGGGCTGGGAACATCCAGGCAGTGGCAAGGCAAGAGGCAGCCATAAAAGAAAAACGTTTAATTTAACAAGAGAACGACGTATATACAAAACGTGGACAAGAAGCCGCAGTGACGCTAGATGCGCCGGCCTTTTTATAGGCACTAGGAGGAGGAGGGTACACCTCCGCGGTTCGGACGCGTCAAGCGTCTCTGAAGGACGCGCCCAGTGTCCATGACGGACGCACCCGGTGTCTCCGACTGACGCACCAAGTGTTTCTGCAAGGGACGCCAGCAAGGTAGAGAGCATTGTACAGGGGGGTTCTGACGCCCTCTCCCAGGTAGCCTTGCTCGGAGTCCAGCCAGCGGGAGCGTTTATGTTGGGGGTCGAAGCGCGTTCATGACAATATCTAGGAAGGGAATTCCAGTCGGAAATTGTTTGTGGAAAGAAGCTGTGTTTAAATGCACGAGTTTTAGCAAATATCGGTTTCAGAGCGTGACCATGATTGTGTCAAGTTCTCCTGGTGTCTAAGGGCTTCGATCAAGACTCGTTCAAGACTCAAGATCGCTCAAGACTCGTTCTCGTGTTTTTGGGAAAGACGCGAACTTTGTCTTGTAGTGTCATGGCGCGTGTTTTGGCGGCTTGATCACCCAGTGGTCTACCATAAGAGACTACGCATTATCGTAATCGTTACCGTACCGCATGACAACCCAAAGACGATGGTATCGTCCAGCATGCGCGACATCGTCGCGTCCTGCTGGACCAAATAAGTGTTGTTTTCATTCATTCATTCGTAAGCTCATTTCGTTTGAATCCTGGGAATCTTTTAAAATTTCGTTTCTCCACCTATTCTATGGGCATATTTAACCACACTTGCCATTTCTTATTCTTCATTCCGTCACCCTAACAGTCCATCTAGTATCTGTTGTTTTCTACGTCACAGACTGCATGGTTTTAACTGTCTTCTCCTGTTTATTTGTTATTCTCCATGTTTCATCCAAATATGTTAGAAATGAGAAAATGCTGTGGTTGAGCATCTTTGTGTTTAGTGGCTGTGGTGAGATGCCGCATCATTACGCGTGTTAGAAATTAAGAAACTACAATACTGTATAGTAAACCTTTAGAGTCCCAGCTAGAAAAACAATACCAATGACGTGACAGATTTCGTTGGCTACCTAACTCAAGAAATGGTCAAATTACGGCTCAACCGGGTTATGCAAAATAGATACATTTATTCGGCACTTGGCATTGCCACTAAGCAGCTCTGATGCCGTAGTATGACAATGATCCGAAAAACTGAGGGCTCACAGAATTCCCTCATCATGCATATATGAACCATGGTTGACGTTCATAGAAGCGAATATTTATAACTTAAGTTGGAATACTTATTGCGCGTAGAGGGAAGGAATGTGAATCTAGTGGCAAATAACACTTGATGTGAAATTGACTTTTATAAATTAAAAAACATGACTATTATCTCGTTGCAAACATATCATATACGATAATTAGTGCTCTACGCAAGAAAAGCGAAATAATAATTGAGTTTATTGTCGTTAACAACTCACTACGAGAATCTTTCAATGTCCCTCGAAAATAAACAATTGTACAACAGTAGTATTAGTCTGCTTCTTGGCAATTGAAAAAAAAAATTAGGGTTATACATTTTGATTAAGAAGTAAAAGTGACCTAACCTGCAGAATATACCATAACTATCAGTATCCTAAAACGCCGTTGATGTTTTCCAAATTTTGAACTCCGCAGCTGAATCTGTCTTCAAGCGCCTGTAAAGCGTGCTTTTTTGTTAGGCATGTGTCAACAAGGGCAAAACCAACTTTAATTTAGAACAGTAGCGCAAAAAATCACACTGAAGGTGACAGATCAAGGCCGGACACAGAGCTAAATAACAACTCAGTGTTTATTGCACGTGATTGTGATCGGCACAACGCGAAGGAAGAAATTAATTATGCTCTACTCAATTATGAATTATGCACTACCAACTAGCCAATCATTGTGACCTTTTGAACCAACTTTAACTACTGAGCAGAACTAAAGTATGTTTTTTCTCTCCTTCTTCAACACACACAGACACAGACACACACACACACACACACACACACACACACACACACACACACACACACACACACACACACACACACACACACACACACACACACACACACACACACACACACACACACACACACACACACACACACACACACACACACACACACACACACACACACACACACACACACACACACACACACACACACACATACATACACACACACACACACACGCACACGCACGCACGCACGCACGTACGCACGCACACACACACACACACACACACACACACACACACACACACACACACACACAATTTTTATTCTTTATTGATGGTTTGAATTTTAGCTTAGCGCGCGCAATGGCACGCGACCGACGCGCAAGAGGGAGCAAGACTGGGCATGCGCTGAAGCTATGAGAGATGCGTGAGTTTGCGCGCGCAGGAGATACGCGCGTTAGATATCGACGCTTGCGTAGCGCTCCCTACAACTTTACCGGCGGCTATATCGCGGGATCTCGACCTACCGAGAGTAAACCAGACAAGATGGCCGGCACAAACAGCAGCACGGTGGTTAGGGCAGCGAATGACGTCCTTGTGAATTCCGGCTTTGCCCTTGATTTGGAGCTTATTTAAGCAGCTTGACCGCAATTGGCGAACAGGTGAGGTGAAGCCGGAGCACAGCGAACCACTACCGGGCACCGTCACATCCGGCGCGCTAGCTATATTTTCATGAAAGCATTCCTACAAAGAAACAAGACAGCAATGATCACGTGAAGCACCGCAGTTGACTTGTGTGTTGTGCGTGGGACACCGTGTATATATTTCCTTCAAACTCTGGTGGTTGCTACGTCGGTCAAACGGGCAGATGTCCGAACGATCACCTGAAAAAAACATGCCAAATGTTACAAACGAAACTGATGGTTCCGGATGTGCGTTGCAGCACACGTGGATGCCTTTGAGTGTTCTATCAAGCTAAGGTGATTTTGACGCACACGGACAGCCCTCACGGCCACCCTGATCAGCGTCGGCGAAGCTTGCACGGAATGTCAAGAATACCCATTAATAAGTAACAGAGCTGTCATTTCTGCAAGATGGCGGCGCCAACACTAGGGGGTCTCTTTTTATTTAACGTTTCGTAACACCAGTTCTGTGATTTATTTTTTCCTTCTCATCCTGCAAAATGTCCGCAGAAAACAAAAAAGCCACAGTTTCGCCGCAAGGGCGAAGCAGTGAATACGATAGCAATAAATTAGTATGTCACACGATGAACGGGAAGCAACTCAGGAAGATCCTTGGGAGCGTCGCTCAAGCGTAAGGGAGACGGGAAAAGAATACACACACAAGGAGCATGAACTACAAACTGTGACAGCTCCACACTTGCACCACGCTGCTCAAACACAAAGAAGGACAGAGGTATTACACAGGACGAATGCGAACTAACAACTGTCACAGTTATTACTTCGTGTTTGATAAGCGCGCTGTAAGTGTCGACTATGCCAGCGCCTCCTTGTTGAACAGTGCGGCACGTGGAGTGACACCTTTGACCCTCCTGCGGCGTGTGGCGTTCAAAACATTGCTTGCCGGGGAGAGAATTAGGCCATATTTTAGTGCGCGTCTCAAGAGCAGTTGAAACAAAATCTAGGAGCTCTGCTTTAAAGTGCGCCCTTCACACCATCTCGTGGGTGGTACGGAACATGCCGAAGTGCCTCCGAGATGTGCATACCGGCAGCCGAAAATGCTCACAATTAGAATTCCAAAGAACGAGTGGCACGTGGCAGAGCTGTTTAACGCGTCAGGCTCCGGAGCGGAAGGAACAGGTTCCAAACCCGGTGGCACACTTCAAAAATTTTTTTCGTCTGATCTATTTTTGTTTGTGGCTTATATTTATGTATACAAACACACATATATATCCGGGACATGACGGCGACGGCAAAAATTTGCCGAAAGTCTCCATATAATTGCTATCGCAATAATAAACATCCATTTGGCAGTAAGCGCTTGCCTTCATCGTCTCTGTGTCCCTCGTGCTGCTTCGCGAAGCACCGCCTTAACAAAAATGGAACTTCAACTAGCTAAAACCCCCAAATCACTACTCGTCGTGGCAAAAGCTCAGTTTCTCACGGAATTCGATTTGTCTGTTCCAACGACCAAATATTGTTCATTACAGCTTACTGTTTCACCAATTGATGGCGCGTAGCAACATTCAAAGTAAAACCTGTTGACGCTCACGTGCAGTCTACGTTTGGATGTCGCGCACGGTAAACTAATGGTGTAGGAGACACCCCCAAATGTAGCGTACACAGCGCGCCGAAACTTTGCGCACGTACAGCCTTCTGTGTAAACGTGCGCTGAACTAAATTTGTCGTCTTGATCGGTGCATTGCTCCTTAGGAGTCCGCGCTACACTAGGCTTCCCATTTAGGTAAAAAAAGAAACGAACCGAAATGCAATGTGGTCTTCATGGTGTACAACCACGCAAACAAACGATACAAAGAAGAAAGGAGGAAGGATGATTAAAGCGCCTTCCTCACGCTCACTCTACCTGGGAGGAAGAAGGTCGCCTCAGTAGGCCTCTTTTCCCATTGCGCTCTAGCTCTGAGTGAGCGGCAGTTGGCCTCGGACACCTTTCTTTCCCACTTTCCTCCTGCTCTGAGCGAGTAGCGTTATGTGGTCGCTTTTGTTGTTGGCTCTGTCACTCTGACCGCGAAGAGAAATTTTTCCCCATGCGGGTATCACAAAATCCCAGATCTTAGCATGAGACAGCTTCGCTATACTAAAGTAACATCTGAATGCCAGAAAATGCTATGTGGAGTCCTCCTTTCCTGTCAGGCGAGAAGAGGCCCAGCCCTGTTCAAATTTTTTTAGAATACCACATTCTAAAATGGGACATCCTATTAATTATTTACAGATGTCGCATTATATATATATATATATATATATATATATATATATATATATATATATATATATATATATATATATATATATATATATATATATATATATATATATATATATATATATATATATTGGTCATTCCATATAAGTGTACAAGGTCAATTTTCGACCATCTCCGATCCTGCTGAAAAAAATTGTCCAGGTATATGTGAGTGTGATAAGTAGTTATAGAGGCGTTATTTTTCGCAAAAAAAATTTTGTGTTGCCTAGATGGCGCTTCGAACTTTGGGCACCTAGAGTTCCTGTATATGCTACCTTCGGTAGCAGAGTTGTGCATCTGTTTTCCAACGCCGCTAGCAACCATGCATTGCGGGGAAGCTGACGCTCGGGCCAATTTTTGTATTTCCCGACGCCGCCGCTGCATTGCCGCGAATCATCGCCAGTCAAGTTCACAGCGAATCCGGCTGGTCTTCGCGCCTCTTTTGAACGCGGTTGATGGACGCGTGCGGGTCAGCTGCGGATCAGCTCTTCGTGCGCCCCAGGTCTACAGTTCTTCCATCGCAGCCATCGGAATGTTACAATGACTGGGTGCTCGGCTCCAAACTGCAGCAATCGCTCGGAAAGCGGCAAGGCTTTTTATTCTATTCCATGTGGAAGAACGGTCATTGTACGTCGACTGCAGTGGTTGCTTCGAATGCAACGGCAAAAACCTGTCTCGAGGGGGTCGAGAATATGCGAGGTGAGCTTTGCTGCGAATAGCTTATGAGAATGCTTCACACAATTATTTATTTATTTATTCTAAAGTACGCTTGGTGTTCCTGCCGATATCGTCAAGCTGCTTACATGGTTACGATTTACTGTTTGCCAAAGCCAGTGAACGTATGTCGACAGTATGAGATATCTTGACGAGTGTTTCTGATACAGTCGAAACATGAGGTATCAGGCCCGCGCGCTCGTTATGCCCCATCCTGTACTAATGCTCTACATACACTTGCTTTTCTATGTGTTTGAGGGCACTCGCTCGTAACCTCACTGTGCAATTATGTGAAAGCATGAGTAATAAATGCGAAGGTAGGGCGCTACCGATTTCTTTTGTTCGCAAGTTTTCAGCATAATTGAGTCAGTGAACTTAGCAACAAGAGGCAGTATAGTTCTGTGGAAATAAAACTGCTGTTAAGAGGCATCTGCTAATTACGTAACGAGTGGGTCGTTGAATACTTCAACCCATTACGAAAGCCTCAGGCATAATTCTTCATCGTCCGCAGCCACAGCATCAACGAAGTGCACATAATGTGTTACAAGTGTGTAGCGGGTACCACGCTTTTCCGAAGAACGACGAATAATGGCATGGTGGACGCTTCCCCACTACACAAAATTTCGTGGTATATTTTGTAATCCAAACATAACGTTATCACGTACCATCTTCACCGAGACTGATCGGGGGCGACTTCATGTACCGTCAAGGTCAACGCATGTCGTATTTCACCAGCGTAACGTGAATACTCAACGTTCCCACTCGTTATCAGGTCAAAAGTTCCGAAAATGCGCGAAATGTGAATGTCCCAAGACAAGAAAAGCTGATAATGTTCGCTCTGCATTTCGCGCCGCACGTTCAAAAAGAACGTCGCTTTTTTTTTTGCTTTACCACCTTATTTAGTCAGCTCTTACGATACACTTGTTGGCAATCAGGCGGAAAAGCGGCCTTCAAGCGTTGGAAGTAGCGCGTGAAGGACGCAAGCCAGGTATGTCGATCGGCAACACGGCGGGCATATGTCGCCTGCAAAAACAGAGTGAGACTTCGCCGCATTACTGTGGTTGCTAGCCAGGCAAGATGGCGGACCTATGCGCAACTCTGCGAAGCACATACAGGAACTCTGTGGGCACCCAAGTGAAACTGTGTCGCGCTAAATAATTTGTATAAAATTACTGTTCCGAGGAATTACTACGAAACAATTTTTTTTCCATAATTTTAAGGCGCTGATCTTTCATGACAATGATAGTTTATTCATTTTAGTCTTAACTTTCTTTATTTTTTGGTTTTGGCGAAAAATTGCAATATTCTGCATGTTTAGCGTATTTTATAAAAAGTACAGATTTTTTTGCGAGTAATATATTCACATTATATGTTTCATGGGTTCCTATAATAAATGTTGAAAATACTTCGGGAGCGTATGAAGCAAAAACATTGCCACAATATTGTGACAAAGTTGGAAAAAATGGCATTTTGACTCATATTGAGGCTTCATTTTTCCAATGTAGCGGTCCAAGTAAAAATATGGCTTATATATTGTTGCATGGTATGATTTATTGGCGAGACATACAGAAAGTTTCAAAGAATAGATTTTGTTATAGGAGAGAAAAAACATTTTCCAGCTGAACAACCATAAGATAGTAGAAAGTTTGCCTTTGCCTCGCCTTCACTGCATAGCAGGTCAGCGCAAGATTCTAGCGGGGGCTTTTTTGGCGGCGAATAATGCAAGTCATACAACAGCTTGTCACTTGTATTGGTAATACTGATGTACAGAACGTCAAAAAGGGTAATAGTGCTAATTTTATGGAACGGTATCTTCCCCCTTGGACCATATAGGGCAGGTTATACTTATAAACTATACCTTAATTATGTCGTTAATTATTATTAAGACCCGGTGCATTAATTATCAGAAGCCACACACAACGCCCCATACTGTATTGTAGGCCATCGACTGCATTATAATTCTGCCCCTTGAAACTATGAAGCGGTTGAGTATAACCTGCCCTATGATGGTCCAAGGGGATGATACCATTCCATAAAATTAGCACTATTGCCCTTTTTGACGTTCTGTACATCAGTATTACCAGATCAAGTGACAAGCTGTTGTACGACTTGCATTATTCGCCACCGAAAAGCCCCCCGCTAGAATTTGCGCTGACCTGCTATGCAGTGAAGGTGAGGCAAAAGGCAAACTTTCTACTACCTTTTGGTTGTTCAGCTGGAAAAATTTTTTTCCCTTAAAACAAAATCTACTCTTTTGAAACTTTCTGTATGTCTTGCCAACAAATCATACTATGCAACATTATATAAGCCATATTTTTACTTAGGCCGCTACATTGAAAAAATGAAACCTTAATATGAGTCAAAATGTCATTTTTTTCCAACTTTGTCACAATATTGTGGCAATGTTTTTGCTTCATACGCTCCCTGAAGTATTTTCATCATTTATTATAGGAACCCATAAAACATATAATGTGAATATATTATTCGCAAAAACATCGATCCTTTTTATAAAATACGCTAAACATGCAGCATATTGCAATTTTTCGCCAAAACCAAAAATTAAGAAAGTTAAGACTAAAATGAATAAACTATCATTGTCATGAAATATCAGCGCCGTAAAAATATGGAAAAAATTGTTTCGTAGTAATTCCTCGGAACAGTAATTTTATACAAATTATTTAGCGCGACACAGTTTCACTTGGGTGCCCAAAGTTCGAAGCGCCCTAGGCAACACAAAATTTTTTTGCGAAGACTAACGCCTCAATAACTACTTATCACATTCACATATGCCTGGACAATTTTTTTCAGCAGTATCGGAGATGTTCGAAAATTGACCTGGTACACTTGATATGGAATGACCCATATAAATATATATATATATATATATATATATATATATATATATATATATATATATATATATATATATATATACTGCATATCTGCTCATACTTTGTTCCGGCACAGTTAGCAGCGTACCGCAACTCATGATTGAAATCAGTAAAATGAAAACTCTTTCAGCCATCAGTTACCGAAATCTTTCGTGTAGTCCGCCACTGGACGTTCTTGACTGGGAAGATATAATGTGTTTTAAAAATGTCACACATTTTATAGTTAAGGACTGGTACCCAGAAACATGTGAGAACATGGTGGGACAATATTTCGGCAAGCTATATCTGATTTCTATGCGTTGTCACACAATATAAATCCATTTGTTTCGACAAAGCAGCTGAGTAAAACAATTATGCACTTTTTTCAGAGTGCATTGCTGATATGCCGAAATAGTTTGTGGCTTCAGTCACCCGGGAAATCCGTTTTATCAAGTGCGGTTGCTCTTTGTAGGTTACGTTATGCCGCTATCAACTACTGGTGGTACCAGGAATATGTGAACCTGACTTAGACCTATGTAAAACAAACAATTCTTCAAGCCAAACGAAACCTTTAATTGTGGTCCCGAGAACGCAATCTAAGCATCACGTGTACATGCACGAACGCCATCTAAGCATCACGTGAACTTCCAATATCATAAATTGACAAGCACTTTAATCGAACGGTCATCGGTGTTCTTGCGCAAGTATCAATAAAGAATCAGGCTCTTTGAATCAGGCTGTATATACCCTGGACCGCAGTTGTACATAAGTGCTGCTATTGAAATTTTGAAGGGAAGTCACTTGCGATGCATTGACTGTGAAAGGCTGCACAACTACTGACAGAATGCGGTAGCAAAAACCCAATTATGCGTGCCGAAGAATAGTGTTTTATGTTATTCTCAAAGAATTGTATCATTTCACGATTAATCATATTATAACTATGGCATGTCAATCTACACAGATTTAGAAGGTACTTAAAAACACAAGGGTTCCTAGGTGGGCCAGTTGGTTCATGAACATTTTGGCGAAACAGCGCAGACGACGGGACGGAGAATACACATGACACAGTGCTGTGTCCTGTATATTCTCCGTCGCGTCGTCTGCGCTGTTTGACCCCATTACCTAAACACCTTATAGATACTGCATTTTTCACACACTGAAGCGTCTATGCTTGTTGAAAGAAAGCGAATAACAAATGCAAGGCTAATTGATCGCGCTGAATAGCATCGTACGCGGTACTGTTGTAATAAATTATTTGAAAGGATAGGAGTCGGATTTGACTAGCGACACCCGAGTGTGACAGTCATTGTACCTGGAAAAAATGCTTTCATGAAAGATACAAGCAATTTGGTGAAGTAATCGTCCAAGCGTACCTCACCACACTCTTTCAGTGACCACAGCGCTCGAGTTAAAAAAAAATATAAAAAAAGAACAATACGCCGTTAAAACACC